>OW203722.1:16869985-16952485 GCA_934045075.1 Yponomeuta sedellus | reverse complement strand
TTGCCGTGACAGAAAAGAGGCATATGAATAGAGCTTACCTAGCAGTAAGCTCTATTCTTAAACTCAAATGAAACAGCCATTACGTTACTTCTTAGTTTGTATACCACTGTTATCGTCGCATCCGTTGGTAAAGCTCACTGGGTTGGCCCGCCGATAGTGACTGCTCCGATTTATAGAGTCGAGATTCATCATGCTTTTCGAAGCATATTGTTCAACGGACGTTCGGAAATAAAACTCCGTAGTTCTTACATGTAAGTTGTGGGTAAGGTACCAGATACGGATGCGGTTGAATGTAATGCAGTTTTGCTGATGTTATGCTATCCTTAGAACACACCAGTAAAATATGCTGAATTGGAGCCCCTTTTTTGTTATTACGGAAGCACCCGAGGCGTTTGGAGTCGGACGTGGCTGAATGTAATAATATTTACAAAAAAAACAATAAAATCGTAAGACAAGGACAATCAACCTTACTTTGCGTTTACTTTGTATTTGCGTGGCAATATGAATTATATGTCTTCTTTATTTCTTTTTTTCTATCTAATAAAAAAGTATACTGCAAGAGCGTAAGTTAATGTACGTTTGTAAACGTTCTGTAAATATGGACATTTATTTCCAAGTAACGAATGGTATGTTTTAGCCCTTATCACTTAATGTTGGAGATTTTTATTAAATCTATGTGAATTAAATAATATTAATAATCGAAAACCAAAAAACATTTACTTTCTGTATGGCTACATATAGCCCATTGTTTGTTTTTAATATTTCGATTATCATTCGATTTTATCAGTTCAGATTAAGTACCACATGGAAAACTTAAACAAATTCTCAGATTCTTCAAAATTAGAATTAAAAGTCCTCCAAAGTACTAAAAACCTAATTAGAATACCGGCATGGATAGAATTTTTAGCCTCTAAATAGGTTTTTAAAATTGTCCTTAGCACGGGTTAGTGCATTTAAAAGAATATAATCCTCCAAAGGAGTTATAAAAAAACCATTTTTGTATACCACTTATAACTAATACCGCAATGCACTGTAAAAAAAAATTAACAATGCTTTGTTATTTACATAGTTAATTTTGTAAATATTATAACCTTTGCTATTTTGAACGCGTCCCAACTTAGTATAACAATATCGTCGAATGTTTGTTTTCGCCTGCAGCTTTTATTGAGACGTTTAATATTACGGGTGAAATCTAGATAAAACCGAGCTCAACGCCTCTCGGTTGGCTACGAGTAGATTAATATTGAAAACGCTCTAGTCTTTGATAAATATAGAAGGATCAAACGTGTTATTGAAATAACGTAAACGTGGAAAATGATTTTTTGTATTCATCGAAAAATTGGACCACAGTCAATTGGTAATAAAGAAAGGGAGAATTTAATTATCTGCACTCTAGAAACGGTGTTCAGATAGTTATATATTAAACGGGTAATTACTTTATTGGGGAATAAGGTAATTATGTTTTACCTAATCGCGATGAGACCCGTTTAATATATACCTATGAATATCGCGAATCATTAAGAAATACCACGGTGTTCAGATTTTATGTTATTTCGATAAGTCAATATAGGTATTCCATTATTTCAGAAAGCGAGATTTTATACTCGTAGTAATACAGTGGGCTGAATCACTATGTGGTTTCCACGAGCACGATGTCTTCCTTCATTTCCTTCCTTAATAATAACTAATAATAACAACACAATCACTTGTCCTAGTCCCAAACTAGTATACCCTGTGCTTTGGTAACCAGATAAGGACATCACAAACACCAAGGCTGAGGTCATATTTTATACAAATTTACGACGGCTGTCAGAACCTAACCCAATACCTCCGGCATAGTAATCGGACGTGATTCCGCTAGGGCAACGAGGGAGTAAATGTGACGTAGCAGATTCTATTTTTTGTTTTTTATTTTACCTAAGTGGAAAGATAGATAAATAACTCTTTAGTACAAGCACTTGTAAAGTACATTCAACCATATAACTTGTATAATTTAATACACAACAGTCAGAAAAATAAACTTTCAAATACGGGTATATTTCTTTGGAATATAATAAGGATTAAAAGATACATAACATAACATTTACATACAGGCACATACACGGCTTCGATATATTGCATAGATAGAATTTTAAATCCATTTAAACGTTTGATATAAGTGTGTAATGATATTATTTCGTAATGTCTGACTTCGGCAAAAAGGTTTTGGGTTAAAAATACTGCTCCACACATAAGAATACAAGAACAGATTCGAGAAACAAACACAAAGCGTTAATAAAAGCAGTGGTAAGTCTTATTCATCCGCGCTTACACAAGACTTCTAGATCGGTATCGAGCTACCAACTTATGGCACCGAATAAGGACCCTACAGTTACCTTATTACCTCACTAAAGTTAGGCCTACATTGTACAGAAGTGTGGAGTAAAGACACAGTACCTTCGCCAGACTTTGCTTTTGTCACGTTATCTTGAAAAGATCGGCGGCTCTTCTTTACGGTAATCGTCAACTTCAACTACCCTTACGTACAGAAAACACTGACGATGCGTCCCTTTAGCGAGCAAGAGTAATTGTAACTTGGTTGCACCGGAGTTTACATTCATTCCTGTTGTCTGAGGGCCGAATGAATAAACAGCATTAACTGAATGACAAAAGGGTGATGCTTATCTACTGGTCCAGTTTCGAGCCTTCGGCATTCAAGCTTGGGCACTGTCTACAAATAAAAACAGTAATTGGAGCAAAGTTATGGCGATCGTAATTCATAGGAAAGGGAAGGGGTGATGCTCTACTGTTCGGCCTTATATTTCGCAAACGGATCCCTATATCGAAAAATGAGTTGTTAACATTTATCATACGTAATTTAATTATACGTTCTGTTGGCAAGAACTCTGATTTAGCAAATCCCTACTTTACTTTGTGAAAGATTTTAGAGAAAGCAAATTAGTAAATAATTTAGAAATATAAGTTAATGGTGCCCTACTATTCTGTTTTAAATAAAATATATTTCTATTTATAATTCCGAGTTTATTCATTAATATTTTACAATACAATTAATAACTAGATAGAACAGAGAACTAAATTTAAAACTGACATAAGTAAAAAAGACAATATGTACAAAAAGTCAAAATAAAACAATAAAAAAGGTCTGTCGCCAACAATAGGTGTTAGGTATATCTGACACAAGACAAAGCGGATATTAGCGAATATTTTAATGTACCCGCATAAGTAAGCCTTAATAGATACACTAGAAATATTTCATAAATCGATCTCGTTTTACAAAACGCGAATTGCTCGTATCCCCGGCTGCCTGAGTGATTTTAAACGATCACGAAGGTTAAGCAACATAGGGCGCGTTCAGTGCATGAATGGATGACCGTTTACGACTAATGCTAATGGCATTTTTCCTAGTGGTTTCGTGCTTCGCAAGGCACGCTAGGCAGTTGGTGCCGGCTGCCGTTGATATATGGCAGCCGTTAAGCCAAGTCAGAGGCCTTAGGGCGGCTTGAAAACTTCTGACAGTAAAACCAGCCGCTAGTCTCGCAAGCCCCCACCAATCCGTGCTTGGCCCCCGTGGTGGAGTATGGCATATACTCTCTTAGGAAAAAAACCCTCTCTTTCGGTAGGGACATATGTGTTGATGATAAATAACAAAACACAATCGCTGATTGGCAATTTGAAATTAATGAAAGCAACTATTGTGCTGACTATGACTATGGCACGTCTCCTTAAGTCGTGTTGCTACAGATTTATTTAAATATACATATTAAATATCGTAGGACATTTGATAATATGCACTTTATGTAATGATCTTACTACAGATACATTCTTGATATCGGATGAAACAATAAAAAATTCCCGTTGCGCTTCTACCGCTATTAATTAAGCCATTATACCTTAAAAACTCTTATGAAGAACCCACACGTGCCATTCATAATTCAAGTAGCCCGTTCAATATCTTCAATTTACGGCCCTTCAAAGATTAACTGGGTCTCCCACTTACAAGAGGCACTAAAAATTCAGGTGACCACGCGCGGAACCGTTGGCCCCGCCCAAAAGGCAGATGCTACTTCAAGAGTAGCTTCCACGGAAATTGAATTATGAATTTAAGAATGGTGGGCAAAGAAAGTATGACTCGTGGTATGCGTAACTACTGCAGAGAAGAGAAGATTGATCGTTTCAACCATGAATGTAAATCGCCTTTGATAGTTTGGTGCTTTCTGAAATGTTTTTGCTCGCAATCGAGAGACCGTTCTTAAATTCTTCTGAAACATTAGTGTATTAAATATTGCAGTTGTAATGAAAACTGATGTTACCGGGGAAAACATTTCACCGAAAATATTAAGTTACCGGTACGACTTTTAATGGTAGAGTAGAAATTTTCAATAACTTATAGTAATTGAAATTTTCAATTACTTATAGTAACTGAAAATTTTCGAATTCATGCTGCTTGTTTGGAGCGCATAGGGATAATTTGATTATAGGCTAACTAAAAAATAGTACCCATTCAGCTTACACTCGATTTATTAGTAAGTGTGGGTGAGATTGGCCGCTAACCGATTAACAGTTTTGCTTTTGCTAATGACAATCAACTTCGTAAAAAGTCACGGAAATTATCTGTACGCAAATTGCCCTCGACATTGGAATTGGCTTGCGTCTTACAAAAATCAACGCGGATCCCGTAGTGGCAACTTCACCTCATGTAGCAGGTATCGACCTATAAAAACACCGCCACACCAATTTATTTTTAAAAATTAACCTGTCGCGCGCCGTTGCGGCCTGGACGAACATGGATCGGCGAGAATGAATCGCAATTAGCTTATTTGATTTGAGGTGTGTTTTCGGGAGTGATGGCGTGACCGCGACCACCACATATTAAAACTGCACTGCAGCTACATTTTGGGAGTGGCAAGACAAGAATACGTAAGTGTGTGCAGTGCTCTCGCATCATGCCATCTTCCCTTACTGCTACGGCTCGCGCCAACGTACTTCGACGATTTCTCCAGAAAATTTTATGGTTCCGTTTAATAAGTGTAACACGTCGATAGAGGTTACGCTTTTTGAAAGTTTATAAGGACTTTTACCGTTCGAGATGTCTTTTACAGGTTCGTTATTTTTAGCAAAAGTACGCTGGCGAGTATGAGGATTCGACTTGACCACGTTACGATCTAATTCGAATGAATTATGATACTATTTACTTAATAATTGTAAAAATATGTTGACGAAGATAAAGAGATCTATCAGGACTGTAGCAAGTGGCAGACCCCGGTCTCTGTCTACTCCTCCGGGATGAATTTATGTGTGTATGAAATATTTTTGACATAAATAAGAACTGAACTGAAAATATTATTAGGTTAAAGAATAATAATTTAAATTCTAATAAGGACAAAATTGTAAAATACTAAATTATCAGTTAACTAGTAGTAACAAAAAAACTTGTTACTTTTTTTTCCAAAATTATGTATATTTTGCAATAAGAAGCAGGTAGTTTAAGTCGTAACGTTTATTAAATCGCAATTTTTGTGTTACTTTAAATAAAAATACTTTCGGTCTTATTATATATACACAATTTATCTTCAACCCTATGAAGAGGCTCTTTCAGTTATCTGTGGTTACGTGTTTCTCTTTAGCCCGGGCTATTTGAAATGACACTGAGAGCTGTTTCAAGGAATTGCGTTCTTATAAATAAGACTAACATTTTATTTTCATAAACAGTTTTCCAAAACAAGAAAATATCTTTTGTAAATAATTTGAGTGTATAAAAACCTGTGTATATAATTATGTGGATCAGTATTTATATTAATGTGTGCAATAAAGTATGTAATATGTAAGTTATAATTCTTAACAATGCGTCAAATGAAACTTGTATATAAGTCATTGAAGGGGAAAGGGCACGTGCTTTGCTTACGCAGATGTATTGCCACTGTCTGTGACACCTGCCGGTTAGACACTCACACCTCTCTCTCTTCCATACACTGAAGGCATAAAGTTGTCTCGTACACACACTTGTGGGCTATAATAATTAATATTTTCTATGTTAAACGACATGTCATATACATATGCCTTGGTAATTTGTGTTTCAATTTGGGGTGACTAACTTAATTTTGATTTAAAACTCAAGGCTATTGTCATGTAATTTACAAGAATAGATCAGCAATAAAAAGGCTTGAATGTATTTATAAGAGTCTACAGTGAATAAAGTAACTCATTAGCCGTAAAAGTAAACATCGATGACGTACTAGTAGAGACAGGTGTAAGCGAGATTTAATATTTGTCATTAATTTCAACTTGTCGACATAAATTGAAATCAAATAAGTTGTTCAAGCATTTTTATTGTCAATTAATAGAGACACAGACATATGTTATTAATACTTTGGATATTTAAAAACTTATTGTACCTATAAATTATCCAAGATTGCCAAGATCTAACTTTTTTCTTCTAACTACGTTTTTAGTGTTTAAAAACATAAAAATATTAGGTTTGCAAAAAATTCACGTAATTATATGGTATAATTGTTCACAAAATTATTTACTTCGCTAACACTCAGTAATTAACGCATAAGCCTACTTAAAGCTCTTAATTTGACATCTGCCGTTCCATAAAAACTTTTATTAGCTAGTCTTGATAACTATTATTAAAATCATTATCAATTCGGTTGACATTAAATTCTAGTCGATATATTAATCTCAAGAAGATTGTATCACAGTACTTCTTTTTTGTACGGAAAAGAAAATTGAGAAGTCGGACTCGAAGACTTCTCAATGTGTATTATTTTATATGAAAAGAATAGCAATAGAATGAAGTAATGTCTTAAGATTTGAGATATCTGTACCTATGTACCTATTAGATACCTAATAACTAGGTACACAGTTCAAAATATTTTTTGTAAATAGTATCTTTATTGTAATACCAATTTAAAAGGTTCTTAATGGCTTTAAACAATCGAAAATATAACAAAGCTCCAGGATCACCCGTTGAAATCTTTTCTATGCAACAAAAAATATTCATTTCAATTTGCTACAGTTTAAAAGTTTCCGAATAGCTTGTTTAAACAATCGAAAATAAATGAAGCTCCACGATCACCCGTTGAAATCTTTTCTATGTAGCAAATAGAACACGGCTCCACTGCACGGCACAAAGCACCACTCCACACGTTTTTTTCCGTGCAAGTTTTCAGTGGACAAGCCGAGCAGGTGCAGCGCCGGTGCACACTTCTTTCATTAAAATTAATACCAATGTCGCGTGTGCGCATTCTTACTCGATAACGCCTCGCCGTAATTAAGGCATGGCTCAAAATAAGCAAGCAAACCCGTCCGGCGGAGTCGCGCGCCTGACACGCGTCCGCGCGGGCGCCTGGTGCGCTTCGCCCTAGACCCTATTTAAAAGAAATGCAATCCTTCGTAAAACAGAGTCGAAGCAATCTGACAATTCGACAATAAAGTCGATTAACGCTCAGATTAACATATAGGAAGAGCGGCTTACACAATGCACTTCGAAATGACATAATAAACCATAAATTGCACTTTTATAGAACGCGGTCCTGGTCAATTTGCGACGATAGTTTTACCATTAACTTTTTTCCATTGTTTGCATTGTTCGCATTACTATGTAGATGCTTAAAAAAAATTAACATGATAATTCGACAAAGTCAAATGAAATCCAAAACAAATCAAAACCAAGCTTATCTGAAATCATTTACTCGTAATATAGATCGAACCTTAAAGCAAAAAGTAAATTTTAAGATTTAAAGCTACTTTGTAAGTCTCGTTTCAATAACTCAATAACATAGCTTCTTATGTGGTACAAAAAATCAAAATATATTTATTGTGTTACCATTTCAATATAGGCAAGAGAGTTTTTTTAAAAGTAAAAATACCGCTGCAATGAGAACCCGCTCTTTTACATCCAATGCTATATCCAATATTATATTGATAAATGTTATTTATAGATATACTCGTAGATACTCGTATTTTATTTATCAATATAATTTTATGAAATTACATTCAAACTTAAAACTAAGGGTGCTTTATTTAAACACATTTTTTTTTATTTTCATTTCTTAAAGGTAACATAGGAAAAGAAATAAAGATATAATTAATATACATCATTTAATTTTTTAGTATAATGTTAAGTGTGCCTGCAAGTGTGAGTTATTGTTATTTTTGTATTTAAGAAATTATTAGTTAATAATTAAGTGCTCTAGAAAACGCATCAGGGTGAAAATTACCTAAAAACCCAAACGGTACTTCGGGCAGCGATCGCCGTTTAACAAGATCGCCAAAAACTCAATCACACTTCTTTTTTTACCGAAGAATAAAGTATTGATGTTTGTATCGACCCGTTTATTGGCAATCGGCGCTTTGTGACTGCATATTTATGTAATGTTATTAATTTTGTATCCATGTAGTTAAAATTATTTCGAGAAAAATCCACGAGTTAGAAGATTTAAGGTTCACAAAATGCCAAAATTTTTGACTAAGGCAAACTTTATTTGAGATTTATTTATTGATTTATAAATATGGGGCAAATATAAAAATCTATTTAGAGGCTAAAAATTTCACCCATGACGGGATTTGAACCCGCAACCTCTGGCTATCCGTGCCAGAGGTTGCGGGTTCGAATCCCGGCATGGGTGAAATATTTTAGCCTCTAAATAGGTTTTTAAATTTGTCCATAGCA
Source organism: Yponomeuta sedellus (assembly GCA_934045075.1). Classification (NCBI taxonomy): domain Eukaryota; kingdom Metazoa; phylum Arthropoda; class Insecta; order Lepidoptera; family Yponomeutidae; genus Yponomeuta; species Yponomeuta sedellus. The sequence goes on along the minus strand of OW203722.1, from coordinate 16,943,811 downwards.
CGGGTTAGTGCATTAAAAATAAAAATAGTATAATGGGGCAAATAGTTCTTCGTTCACATATATTTGTACAAATTACCACTAAACTATCATCCATAGCTCGCCCGTATAACAATTCTGAATCAAAAATAATCACTATAGCTCACGGTCACGGCATGAAACACTTATCGCAAGGCAATAAGATTGAGGTTCACAAAATATAGAGGTCCCATTTTATGAAGCACCCTTAAAATTGTGAAACAGGGAAAACAATACTAATTATGTCTATTTAAGGCTGTCTTATCATCACCTTAACGAGGCTGTCGTAAACCTATAAACGAATTCTTACAAGCCTTGTTACGTCGGCGCCAAATTTCCCGAAACTAGTCTAAGATTTATGGACGTATGGTGGGTCCACAGAGGTCCCACTCATAAAATAATTATCGAAAAAGTAGACTTAAAATATAACATACTAAACGTGACACGTCCACTCATTAGAAGTCGCTAAGGTCAACCAATAAACAGACATAAGGCTGTTTTACGCAACCTGTGTGTTAATGCTGTGCTGTGCATTCCTACAAGTGGTTAATCTTGTTTATAATAAATTATAAGTTTATATAAGTAACGGTATGTAAGTGTATTATTATTAAGTATAAGTATGTATCAATATTCAAATTTGCACTGGCTACCCGTCTTTCTAATTTCCTTCAGCAACTTTCCATCGTAAGGTTGTCTGGAAGAAATTGCTTTTAGCAATAAGGCCGCCAATTGTACTATGTATATTTGCAATTGTTTTGTATTTGTTGTTTTTCCAGTGTACAATAAAGAATATTCTTATCTTATCTTATCTTGGCTGTATTTTATTTTAATATAATAATATTGGCCTTTTTGCATCTACTTAATGAGATGATTTATACAGCGTCAAGTGGTATCTTCACCCACACTAGATGGATGAAGAGACCACTCATACGCTGTAGTGCCTGGGACATGGTTGGCTCCGCACGTATTGACTAGTCTTTCCTGTGGGCTAGGCCGACTAAGCTGTCAGGATGGTATAGGTGCTGGGCAAGCCTACACCATATATAAAAAACAATTTTAATATAATAGTTCGTAATATTGTCTAAGAAGCCGTGGGTGTGCCATTTCAAGTAAAAAAATAAATTGTAAGGAGTTTTTTTTCGGCAACCTAAAATTGAAGCTGAGCTGAAATCAATTGGTGAAAATATATACATAGTGCGGGCTGGTCGAAGAAATCGGCTTGCTAGAATCTCTGCGCCCAGATCTTGTACGACTGAACCCTAATCAGTGATTGAAAATGCCAGAATATACTGATGAACTGCGAAAACAACAAAAACACTTCTCTACTCGTGGGGATTGCCCAAACCACTAATGTAAGCACGGTTCCCACTTCAAAAGTGTGGACTGTAGAGCGTGTTGCGCGATCAGTCACAAGTCACAACACAATGCAAATGCGATCAAAATGAATCGTATCGGAGGCACAATCGGTGTGTCTGTTGTCGTGACGTCGGTGTACGTCCGCGTCATCGACTCTGACGTCCGGCGACGGAGGTGGCGACCGAACCGGCAGCGATTGCTGTCCAGATAGCCAAGCCACTTTTACAAGATTTCGTGTGATAGTATTTGCATCGAGCTTGTTCCCAATTTGCTACTACTCCCTGTTTGCAACATTTTTAATTATTGAAAATTAAATCTATGGACCGACACGTGACTACCGCTAGTAGCTTTTTTCCGATCACTTCCGCGTTAAGCCATGCCAGAGGCCTATAAGCGGCTTGATAACTTCTGACAGTAAGGCCCGCCACTGTCTTACAATGCTGCACCAACCCGGACTTGGCCCCCGTGGTGGAGTGTGGCCTGACCTTCCTGTGGTGCAGGAAGAGACCCATGCTCCAGCAGTGGGGATATACAAGGGTTGATATCGAATATCGAAATCTATGGAAACCTGAGTTTCTGAGGTGTTCAAATACCGCAGCGCTTGAAATTGCCAATCCGCGGTGGGCTCGCTTGGGAATTAAACCCATCAACTCTTTCTCTCTGAGATAAGACCTGTGCTCTGCTGTGGGACGTTTATTGGCTTCATAAAAATAATATGGAAGTTAATGACTAGTTTTCTAAACTTTCAAAAACAGCTTTTATTCAAAGATGTTTAAAGATTAGCCCAAGCTGCTAAATTAATACAAATAAAATTTTAATACTGTTATAATATAATAAAATATTCTACCAAATTAATTTTTAATCGAACCTCATACAAGAGAAGTCGCGGGTGTGGTTACTTTCTTTTAGTTTTAGGTTCGTCCGTCTCTCATGGTGAACCAACCTCAATGGTGAGTTTGTCATTGTTATGGATCATGACCACTACGACTGGGGTAAGTATAGACATGCACTCATCTTCTATCTGGCTCTGTAATTTGCTATGTGGCTGCGTTAACGTTTGTGAACAGTATTATAGTAAGTGGCTGCTCACTCTACGTTTTACTGCGGCAAAACGGGTTTGGGGCGAATTGGGAACAAGCCTGCATCGCGCTCGCAGTTTCTAACAAGTGTGTGAAGTTTCAAAATGGTCTCACCGCTTTGAAAGCATACTTTTGTGCCTTTTGGGCAATGTTTGTTTTGTAAGGTCACTTTGAGGAATTCGGTAACAGATATGCAACTCATTCTTGAGGCAATAATTCACATCTCGTTTTGGTTATTGCTTTGTGGCCTTATATCCTTTCATCGCGACTACGTGGTTACGGCTGAGCTCTGTGAAATGTAAAACATTCTCTTTATTAATTCTTAATACGATCACCCTTTGATGGTGTGAAGAATAGCAGTCACTCAACGAGTCGTTAATCAAAATGTTATTGGATCGAAATCAGGTAGTTCTATTGTATTGTGGGAGTCGGCGCGCTTTACTCGCATGATTTATAGACGTTAAATAATATTGGAATATACATTCGATGTTGTTAAGAAATGTAGCTAAGTGCAATCGATATTCGATGACTGCTAGTCGCATCATGGGAGCTACCAGAACGAGCTTGCAATGTGGTCATCATCGTAACATAGGTAAACCATAATAATTGAGAAATATTTGATTAAGGATTTTTATAAAGTTTTCAGACTAACAGTGGTCTATAATAGTTTGTTTATGTAATTTAACCCTAGTCGTGCTTGTTTTAACTTAAATTGCTAGATTGCATGAACTCGTTGAACCGGCACTGCTCAGTGACAGATGACAGCATTCCCATAATCAACCGCCATCATCCCTTTGAATCCCACGTTTTACGACATCACTCGCCCATTTGTTTCACATAATTGTTTCGTTTCCAGCGAGTAAATTGTCCAAACATCACTCATCTAAATTGCGCAATGGGATGTGAACAAGAATTCGATCCGACAAATTTTTTGACAACTTACTGTTGTGTTAAATTGTTGGGAAACACAGTAATTGAGCAAAGGGTAACATTGAAGGGGATTTGGGACAAAAACCATATGCTTCGATTTTTATACTAAGTTGCATTACATGACAACAAGCATTAAATTAGTTAAGACTTAGCTCACAAAATTGAACATAAACATTTTTATTGGGTTCCGTACCCGATTTAGTACCATTAAGCATTAGCACCCTAATGCGTTTTATGTGTAATTGTAGAAAATCTAGATGTCTGAGGTGGTCGCATATATAATCTCTTGAAAGTGATTAATCTTGAAGTCTTGATTAAGCCCATACTCACTCTCTTTCTGGTCTGTGCCCTGCAGTGGAATAGATATTGGCCGCTAATACTTACAAGTATTAATTTATTTATAAAGTTGGTTACACAACGTGCGTGCATGCAACGACTTATGAACGTTGATGAAGCAAAGGTGATTTGTCACGATCGTGGCAAGTGGTACCTGGTCTCTGCCTACCCTTCTGGATTGCAGGCGTGAGGTTATTTTATGTTTTTTATACAAAGGTTGTTTTGCCATACTAAATAGTCCACAAGCTATTCTGAGGCCTATCTAATAGATTAAAAAAAATCATCAAAATCGGTGAAGACGTTTCGTAGGAATTTTATAACAAACTCTGATCACGAGAATTTTATATATATAAGTATCAGATGTTATTTCAAAAGTGGGTGGCACGCGTTTGCCCTAACAGCATCTTCTCACAATGAGATTATGAACGCTACAGCTCATATTCTTATTGGAACCTTTGCGTTTCACTAGATACAATAACTTATTCTTCGTCGTTGTGTAACATATTGACTCGCTTAATCAGGGTTATTCTGTGGACATTGTCCAAAAGCCACCCCCTATTATATTTCGTTTATTGGAAACTTGTTACTTGCACAATGATATCGTAATGACCTAATTTGTAAGGTCGGGATTTTTTTATTTTTCTTCCCGTTCGGATAATTTCGTCTTTATCGTTTTGAGGGGTACCCAGGTACCCACGTACCCAGGGGGGGACCCAGGTTAGGGGACTTGTAGATTCTAGGGTATGTTTTACAAACATAGATAAATTTTTTTTGTTTGTTACATATTCATGACTTACGACAAGTTGAAAATAAACAAAACAAAACCCAATTAATATGCCTAAGACGTTTGAGTGTCTGTCTGAAATAAAGACTGCATCTGTGGTATCGTAATACCTACAGCCGGCTGTCACGATATATATACTATTAAGGTGAATTTCTAAAAAAAACAAATAAGAGGTCTCCCAAATGCGTTATATTATAATATAACGTAGGTTTTTATGGATATTATATGGTATTTTGGAATCCTAGGCTTACAAAAAATAATATCATGAAAATAGTAAGGTGTTTTTTTGTTTAATGGATCTTTTACTAAAGTCGCCCACAAATTAACTAAGTAGAGTAAACAAAAGCGAAGGTTGCGACATAAGCCATGACATTAAATCTACATACATTTGAATACTTGCAAAATTCTGTGTCCATCTAAAATAGAGTCTAATTATTTTTTTATTCAATAACAAACCAACCAGGCCAAAAAAATTGTATTATTAATTAAACTGAGCACTTAAATAACGAATTATACGCTTCCACAACTTCATTATTTGTATCAAAAGCAGTCATTTAGTAGATACGATAGCAAATATAAACTGTGCAAAAGAATTACGAATAAAATTTTATGACCCGGAACTATACATTTATTACAACCATTTAAGCATGACCGTGTTCCAATAGCGTACAACCCCTAAATACTTCGACCCTAACGGAGCTTTTGATTACGGGCAATATCATAGGTAACTATTTAAATTAGAAAAAAGAACCCTATAAGTAAAAAGCTCAGTTGTTTACGGAACATATTAGCACCTACCCGATTGTAATATCCGGTAACAAATCACCACGGGGTAGTACAATTCAGAAAAAGTTATCTAACATGTTCTATTACATTTATATTCGATGAAAAATAGTCTTTAACTCCGAAGCAATAAAGACAGTCTTGTGAAAACGGTAAATTTAAAATAGCTGTCTGTAACTGAATGACTGGTCAAAATTGAAACTCATTACAGTGAAAATCCAAATACTGATAGTCTAACCAAATAGCGGGAACAAAAAGGGTAAAATGGGTTTATGGCTCGGTACAGGAGCAAGCCTCAGCCATGTCATAGTCCTTATGGGCGGCTTGATAACTTCTGACTGTAAGACCCGCCACTGTCTTACAATCCTCCACCAACTCGGACTTGGCCCCCGTGGTGGAGCATGGCCTAGCATTCCAATGATGCAGGAAGAAACCCGTGCCCTGGCAGTGGAGACATACAAGGGTTGATATCGATTGACAGGAACAAAGCCGACTTGTTCTATATCACTTAGAAGTTTTATTCGATATTTTTTTTTTGATGTGAGACGTCTTTCCGGTAGTAGAGGGTCGCTAGTAAAAACCTCATGCAAGGAAAACATGTCGCTTTGGTGAAAGCTGTAACTCTGTAACTTCGTGTTGTGAAATTCTTTTATAATTGTTCAGTAGAATTAAGTAGCCAGTACTCAGAACCTCTTGATTCGTGCCGCTAGATGCCACCTGTACTACGTAACATATTGCACAGTTGGAGCTAAACTTAACACTTATAAGCTTCACGATAAGACAATTATTGCCCCATTATTGCCCCAACCGCTTTTCTTTCATTGTTAGTGGCAAGCTAGTCGTTTCGTGAATAATGCTGTAAATCGTAAATTGTTGATATGTTATTAAAACTTGTCATATTATTATGAAGAAAAAGGTATTGTGAATTGAGAATTCATTAATAGGTGAACACAACACCTACACCTAAATATATTAAATATATTTTTTACACTTCCCTATTAATTGTTAAAGGGTCTGTATCGAGTTGCTTGATTAAAATAACAAGTTTTTTTCTTCTAAATACATATTAGAAAAATATTAAAAATTACACAAGAAATTGCATATTACACAGTAATAATAAGAATAATAATTACCACACAACACAATTACTTCAATAAATCAATTATATGACTTTTTACTTATATGTGAAGGAAAACATGGTGAGAACACCTCAGGTTCGACACACCTCAGCGCTTGAAATTGCCAATCGGCGGTGGGTACGCGTGGCAAATAAGCCCACGCTGAGTGAAGGCCTATGCCTTACAATGAGACCTACATAGGTTGCTTTATTTATTTATTTATTTTGCTTGCTTTATTTATTTATTATGCGTGTATAAGTTTTATACGTTTAAATAGTATTTTTGAACTAAAACTTTCGTAAGCACAACACATTGTAGACTTTTAGTCCGGATTTACTTACGGGTGTTGTTATATCGGAAAAGTCCGACCAGGTTTCGCTCCGATTCGCAGAGCTTAATCATGGTTTAAATAGTAATCTAAAAGTATAACGAAAACGTATTTAGATAGTAATCTAAACATATAAAACTTATACACCTAGGTTTAGTAAAACCTAAACCAAATTAAAGTAAATCTGCATTGTGTTTTATTTTGTTTGGTTTGTAAATAAATAAAATGGTTAGCGACCAACTTAATGATTCGAAATCGCTATTCGATTCTCGCCATTTGAACGGTAGACGAGCTCCATCAAAGTGCCGCGCAATCGGAAAATATAAAAAGCTTATTTGTAAGAAAAGCAATTCATAGCACGCCGACATCACTCTAATTGATGAAGAGTTCTGCTAACTTCAGTAAATGTAAATAAACTACAGTTCACACACTTCATACAAAAACCCCTGCAAATTTCCTAAGAGAGCCCCATACCCCTGCTAATTTTGTTGTGAGGCTCATTACTGTACTTCGGTCGCAGTTGCTTCAGAAGTGACGCTGTCGCGAAGGCGGCAATCTTCTCACGAGACAGCCCCTTAACTACCTAGTTAGAGCACTTTAGATGTATCAGAATATTTTAATGAAGAAAAAATAGTGGAGCAGTCGATACGGCAAAACCGATTTGATTAGTTGTGTGACAATAAAATTGTCCCAAAGCCGACGTAGACATGAAGCAGCTAATTGGTCGTTTTTTTTAAGTCGTTGATCGGCATTTTACAGTAACCGAAAGTATTTTTTAAAACATAATGTCCTGATGTTGAAGTCAGTGTGTCCACTGACACCTTTTTGGATAAGCCTGCCGATAATAACGGAGATGTGACGTTTATCCCCATCAATTGACAGAATTCACGAGAAATACCTTAAATCGACCACTTATTAAGATATTTCGGATGAGATAACTTGCGCATCTTGAGACTTGGCGGATTATGTAATTGATAGGGCCTCTTTGTAAAATGCCACATATCTGAAGAATTAAACATTTCTGTGCAAGATAAAGGCATTTACAGCAATTGTCAGAGAAAAGTTTCGCGAATCCGAAATCGAAATCCGACAAAAAAATGTCGCGCGATCTTATCATAGAATTTATAGTGGTCAGCGAAAAAAACAACATCGGGGCACGCGATGGGCAGCCCTTCGCGCCGTGCCGACGCCACCACAGTTCCCTTCATTCCGCCAGGTACCAACCCGCACGTACAAGGGGAAGGGATGATCGAAAATAATAGGGGAAGAGAATTTTAAAATTTATATTTTTTGCAGCCGGCGCAGGTGATATAATGCATGCGCGTGCGCCGCCCCAGCTCACTTGTACGTAGAGCTCGGCTGCCGCCGCCCGCGCACTGTCCGACGACTGGAAGCTCCCGCGAAGCCTCCCTCACTTGACTCGATTTAGTGCTCGCCAGACCGCCGCGCCGAACGCACGCCCGCCTTGTCGCCTGTTCCCCTCGGAATACGCGTCACTATGCTACAAGAGCTACAACTCGCCCAAGGACAGGCGAACTACGTCGTCGTCTCGTCCGGATATCCATCCACCGCGCTTCAAAAACCGATGCAGGAGAAACGCAACGTCCCTATCGCGCCCGCTCCTGAAAAAAATTACGTCACGCATGATACGCCTCCAAATTTACAGTACCGGAAGAAAGTTCACTTCAGGACCAACCCTTACACTGGTCCGCAGGCCGTGTCTATAGCTCGCCGCAACGCTCGTGAAAGAAATCGTGTGAAGCAAGTGAACGATGGATTCAACGCCCTCCGCCGTCACCTGCCGGCGTCCGTCATCGCCGCCCTATCCGGTGGCGCTAGACGCGGTTCCGGCAAGAAGCTGAGCAAAGTTGACACGCTGCGTATGGTTGTGGAATACATCCGGTACTTGCAACAGTTATTAGAAGACAGTGACGCAGCTCTAGGCATCACAAGGGACCAGGAGAACAGAGAGAACATTCCCAACAGCAACGTTTTGCAGCAGACTTCAAGTGAAATGGACGATGGGTTTTTCTACGGAAGTGGGTCACCTTGCTCGGAGAAGGCTGGCTCGCCGGCTCCTTCAGAGTGCTCCTCTGGCGTTTCCTCGGCGTATTCTAATGTCGATCGCTATGAGGTCTCCACACAGCAACACCTTGGCCCGATGGATGAGGATGAGCTCCTAGACGTCATCTCGTGGTGGCAACAAAAATAGCAATAATGTAAGTATTTTTGATGTATTTCTATTTCGATAAATTTTAGTTCATAGGTTACAAAGTGTTCAGAAAATTGATATCTGCGTTTCATATCAATTAATTCGACATTTTTAAATTGCGCTTTGATCTAGACTCTCAATAAAATCCTTGTTTTTATCATCCCCATTATACGAGTAAAACGATATTACGGTGCGTTTTAATGTGTTGCAAATATCTAAAATGGTTTTTCTTTTTTCACAGATCGATCTCCAACGATTAAAAATAAGGACATAGAAGTTATGGACCAGTCCCTCCGAATAAGCATTAATTTATTGTTAAATGTAAATATTGTTATCTAGTCAAAGCTCTACGTATCAAAATGAAAACGAAAGACTTACTGAGTGTAAATAGTTCCTTAAATCTTTTTCCTCTTGTGTTAAGACTGCAATATAAGTGTAACTTTGGTATCAATAAGTAAGATCAAGTTATTTTTTTCCTAGTTTGAGAAAGCAATTTAGTAATTTCGGAAAAAAATAGTAGCATGTTAATTTTGTACCCGACTCTTTAGCCTACGAGTATTGTGCATTTAATTGGTTAGTTTGAAGTTAAAAACATTAGTGTTAAACATTATTATTTAGAGCCGGATCTTCGCCCGTGTTTTTCATGAAATTTTAAACAACATATTTTTTTTAATGCTCATAATGTTATTTTTGTTCTACTTCAAGTGTGTGTTTAATGATATGATATAGTAGACGTGACATCATGTACGCAAACTTAAATAAAATCGTGCCTATATCCCTTAAGGGTAAGCAGATATCAAGCTTTATTAACTACAATGACCCTCACAAACCTTTGACAAAATACTACTAGTACGTATCATGTTAATATACGATCTCCATAAGTAGAATAAGGAATCAATTATGGTGAAAACAATTTTACCATAATGGATTCTCACTGGACTGTTGAAACAAAGTAAACAAAAAATACTTAAAGAACAAAATGTTTACGTAATAACTCATTTCCACTGTTGAATTTTGTAGGGGGGTTGGAAAAGTCTTAATCATTCCCACTATTGGATTTAAAAGTACTCGTATTTAAAAGGATGGAAGTAAACTTCTTATTTGAAAACTGAATACATTGTAAATGTTGTAGGATAATGTAATCGTAAGAATTTGTTTGTATTTTCCAACATTTTACGAATAAGGTTGTAAATAGCGTTAATGCAGGCCAATAATATCAATCTAAGGCTGGGAATAAATTATTTATTGAAATACATTTTACGCTTTGATTTTTTTAGGCCTATTAGATATTTAGATGTAATTGTTAGATACCTACTTTTCTTTTTTGGATATTTTATTGATTTCTTTTCTTTTGGGTGTATAACTATGTTTAAAATGTTCTTTTCTGGTTACAAATGGTATCCTAGTTTGGATTTAGTCGTTTTTTTTATTCGCAAATTTTTTAGGTTTTTTGGTAATATCATTGAATTTAACTTTCAATTCAATGGTAATATATCGGCTGAGAATTTCAACTTCATTAGAAAACGAAATAAAATGTTTACTATAAAAATGTTAAATGTTTACTATAAAGAGCGGTAGAACCCCGGCTTCACCAACAGAAGGTCGTGGGTTCAAATCCCGACATGAACCAATGTCTTTGTTTTCTAAGTTATGTACATTCGTTAACTGTGAAAGAATACATCGTGAGAAAACCTGAGTGTTTGAGGTGTTCAACTTCCTCAGTGCTTGAAATTGCCAATTCACGGTGGGCACGCGTTGTAAATAAGCCCATACTGTCTCTTTCTGAGAGAAGGTGCCTGTGCCCTGCAGTGTGATGTGTATACACAGTTTCCCACAGGAAATACAGGCGGTGAGTTTATGTTATAACATAAATTCTAGTCCCAGGCAAGGACGACACAAATATGGTATATAACCAGCCTGAGGCCATACATAAAAGACTGACATAGACTGGGGATAAATAAGTAGTAATGACATTTTTTTTTTCTATTTTATAATCCTATTTAGAGGCTAAAAATTCCACTCATGCTGGGATTCGGACCCGTGACCTCTGGCTATCCGTGCCAGCGCTCTTTCCAACTGAGCTAATGGACGACTCACCGGCATCAGTGAAATTTCGAACCTCTTTACAAAATTCTCTGTATTACGTATTTTTTTCTATGCCATTTTATGATTGCCTCTATCGTCTAACGATATCACGTCGGACAACCCTGCCAGAGTCCGTGGGTTTTTTTCCACTGGGGCCGCCGTTTACTTATACAAAACAACAAAAAAAAGTCTAAATCAAGTACCTACGGCTTCTCTTTTAGCAGTCGATACCAACCCTTGTACGTCCCCATTGCTGTGGCGTGGATGGGCCTCTTCCATCGCAGGAAGGTTACGCCTGACTCCACCACGGGGGCCAAGTCCGGGTTGGTGGTGGATTGTAAGACTGTGGCGGGCCTTACTGTCAGAAGTTATCAAGCCGGCATAAGGCCTCTGACATGGCTTAACGATTTCGTAGTACAGTATGTTAAACGCTACGCCAATGAGACAGTCAACTGAAGTTTCAAATACAGTGCAGCATAGAGTTACAAATGGTGAATGGGATAGTACAATTCATGCAAAAACTGGAGCCTAACACTTCACTTTGTCACTTGACTATGCATTTCAAATCCTGAACGATTCCCATCGTCAATTTGCTCAGGATTCGGCTCGGCTATTCCAACTGTCAAGTCTAACTCTGAAATTCCATTCCATTAATTTGATAGTGAAAAAATAGGAATTGCCTAGGATTGGGTACGCGTAATAAAAAGGCTGATCCTGCAGAGTTTACACTTATGTTAATTTTTCTATAATATTGTTAAGAAAGGTAAGTATTTATATGATATTTACTATTGTTGTTGTATTGCTAGACACTAGGAATTAGGAACACTAGGAATAGGAATTATGATTAGATTCTGTAAGTATATGTTTTTAAAGTTTGTTTTTGTGGAATGCGAAGCTGAGATTTTTATATTGTATTATTTAAAATAAATTTATATTTATTACAACATGCGAGCCAGACGTAACATGATAATATTTGATACGATATAAGTAATTATTGACTTGCTTATTTGAACCTTCCTCAAGCAATGCAACAGTCATAAATCATGCTTCTATTGTGATGATCATCGCAACCAACGATTATTTCGATCTAAACACAATAATTTAGAACCCGCAGATACAGATGTCAACTCAAAACGCGATATAACTCTTTTATAGCCGATCATAATTGCCACCCTCGACGAATTAGCAAGACAAGATCACGAGCGAGGAAGTGTTTCCTAAAATAATAGAAAAAAATACCTCACACGAACCGAATGTTCTTTTATTATATGACAAGAGCCATGGGGGTTTATTCTATTAATTTATAACCAATGTGGGTGGATATACTGGCATTATTGGGCCATTTTAGCTGAAGATGTGGACACATAACGGTATGCTGTAATTATTAAAAGTATACGTTACAAAAATATTTTTTAGAATCGGTTTATGAGCTTTTTTCCAGCGAAGTTTGGTTTATGCTAATCGTAGCAATTCCGTCTTGCATTAAAAAAAATCACTACAAAAAACAACCAAATCAGTTTTAGGAAATTCCCATAGGAAATTCTGGAAGCGACTAACTTGAACAAAAAAAGTATCTAAGCAAGGAAACAATACGCGGTGTCTCTAATTTATACATCGACGTAAATTATTTTATTCGAAAGCCATTGTTGGAAGTTTTGACAAATACAGTTTACGCTTTCGTGTCAGGGGAATGTCTTACTAGAGCGTTTAGTAGAAAAAACTCTTATTGTTTTGATAAAAAATGACGTATGCTACAAAACTATCTGATAATAGTCGTGGGCGGGGATGCAACAAAAGAGAATTGGTTAACACCAGCGTAACACAATACGAACTGAAGTTTTGGTTCGGGTGTAAAATTAACCTTTCCTTTTATTTTGTATAGCCACAGTCGTTTTTTACGTTGTCTTCCTCGACAAAACACGAATAATTCTGTTTAGACAACCACCAATCATGGAAAAGTGATTGTTTGTTCAAGAGACGATACTATCGTTAAAAAAATCCTATATTTTATTTTTGTTAGACTTCACTAATTTGTTTTTGATGAGATGTCAAAACTGCAATTTGTAGGGACTACCCTAAACGAAAGATCTTATTAAACGTCCTTACAGTTTTTTGTGCCGAATAGACTACAATTTACAAATTGTATCATTATTACATATTCTATAATTTAATTTGTACATATTACTTCATTTCCCCTCTCAAAAGTCTTAATGAACTGATCGTGTGAATGATCACTTTGATCATAGATCGCGCTAGTGTAATCTCACTGTGATAATATCATATCGGTTTCCTGAACCTACGGCTTCATCAAGACTGCTTTTAGTGACTTTATCTTGCTAATGATGTTTTACGACTTAGTATCTCTGAGAGTACGGTAGCTCTAGCTTCTGTCTTTCTTTACCAAATTCATGTATGCTGGCTGTTTATCAATTTTCACCTTTATTGCTAGAGTTGTAAATGTCACGACAGCAGCAAAAATATCGTTGCTTATTTTAAAGTGGTAGCCATTCCCATTCACCCGCCACTTTGTCGCCACTCATATCTGAATGGCGTCTTAATTAATTGTCGTATTGCGGCGGCTAGGCTCATTGATAAAGCAAACTTTTTTCCTCTAAGCCTTTTTAGTTTTGACGGAGGGGCTCCAAAAAAAAAAGAAGTGAAACTAACTGGCCACATCAAGAAAATTGGAGGCATCTGATAAGTAATCACAATTGAATATTTCGGCGTCTAGAGAACAAAAGGCCGGCTACACGGTTGTCAAGGATATTAACGCCCTACCACTATAAATCCCTGTGGTCCGTCGCCATGGGGCTAATTACTCTGAATATCGGTTGATATAGTGTCTACTTAGGAGCCGTGATGTATGGGTGGACTCAAAGGATCCGACGCCTAAAGCCTCCGGCCAGGCACGATGCTACGATTATAAATAAGCATGTTTAGGCTAACGATTGTCGACAATGCAGGAACTGTGTGCAACCTCAAAGTTAAAGATAGCAGCCACCTCTCTGCTGACGCCTTGTCTCACGTTGCTAGGCAAATTAGAAGAATACATAATGCAGAGATTGTAGTAAAGAGGTTCGAAATTTCACTGATGCTGGTGAGTTGCCCCTTAGTTCAGTTGGGAGAGCGCTGGTACGGTTAGCTAGAGGTCGCGGCTTTGAGTCCCGGCATGGGTGGAATTTTTAGCCTCTAAATAGGTTTTTAAAATTAGAAGGCATGAAATGAAAATAATTTTCATTGTTTTCTTTAACGTGATTGTTAAGTTGGTGATTGAAACAAAAATATTTTTTTTGCTCTTGTCTCGTTCGTATTTATTGCAGTATAAAAGTTTCTCATATTAAAAATATTTTATACAAAACCATTCGTTTTACACAAGCAAAACGTTACGTTACTAGGAGAACCAATATATTAAAAAAATACTGTTTAAAGTCCATTACACATGTGTAATGTTCCATAAAAATCAAAAACAAGAACAAGAAACTCATCTATAGATGTATAAGGCTAAAGTAAAACTAATCAGAATATCACTTAAGTGGCTAAACAAAATAAATCATCCAAACTACAGTCCAAATCCAAGTTTTCACACTTTACTACAAAAGCATCAGTACAATCGGTGTGCCCTATTGTACTACAAAGGGTTGCACTCAGTACCCCAAACATAATAAATGAATCCTACTAAGACATCGGAACAAATTCTACTCTTTTGAATACCACGGTTTGGTGTGAAGTTTTGTGATCGCGTTTAACCACATGATAGTATAGTGGTTATATAAAAAAGTACGACCACTCTCATATTTAAAAATGAATATATATTGTTAGTGTATACATATATCGATACGCTCTCGAGTAGGTATCGATACATGGTGATAAATACAACTTTTAACAAAACACACATAAAACTAAAACATAAACTAAACATAAGAAAACTATAGTTAAATGTTTTTAAATTTAAATAGATGCTAAAGTCATGGTTTTCTGTTCTATTTTCTTTAGAGATTAAGGTCTTATAAAATATAATTTTCAACAAACAGACCAATAAACCACAGTAAAAATCTTTGCAGATTATCTTAAACACAGTATTCTGAGGAGAAAAATCACTTAACAGAAAATATACAATTGCAGTAAATGTAATCAGCCACATCTCTATCCGAAGTAAACCACAAAGGCTCTGCGATAACATCGGGAGCACCACAAACTGACAAATTGACCGCATTCTCCCCTTGTTAAATCTAAAGTTGTATTTACAAAACATGCCATTCAAGTGGGATTGTTGCAGAATGTGTGAAATTGGTCCTAGGTTTTTTTTTTCGAAGGCCACCGGTGAGACGAATTGCTTTACCCGAAATTTATATGATTTTGATGATAAGGATTTTGCTACTTGAAGTGCATTTCACAAGTCGGTTGTGTGTTTGCGAGTTTGTCAGAAATTTGTTAGCAATTACGACTGTGATATCGCGTCGTTACAAAACTAGTCTCATATGTCAGATTTTCTGAGTTTGCTTCCATCACGTTTTAATGCCACAAATTGAAGCAGCTCAGTTTGTGTGTTTGGTTGTATTAGTACTACTCGTTAAATGTCAAAGGAAATCAGTGTGAGCAAACCTATGTGGCAGCGCTTGAAATTTTAAATCCTCAGTGAATACGTATAGTGATTACGTCATTACTCTGTCTTTTTCAATGTATCATGTGTCTTACTTTAGAATTATTAAACTATTTGCATATCAATACAATATATAAACATAGGTCTGTATTTCGCAAAGGTAAGGAGAGATCATTGTTTGCCATGAAGTAGTTTAGCTGTTTGGACATCAATTAAGTGCGCGTTTATCAAACCAAAATGATGTACACTGACAGAGTAGATATTTTTATCCTTAAAAGTTACAAAGACAAATATTTGATCATAAGTAAGTCAACGTCCTGGCAATCAGCGGTAAGTTGTTAGTAGCAGCCAGATGAGGAAAAACGAAGTCGCATGCCTTAGAGGAGGACGAATATGGAACATCAGGATCCATCAGGATTGGATTGTAGGGTCGACGCGCATCGAAAACGTAAATTTCACGGAGTATACTTAATAAAAACCATTATTAAATTCTTTAACTTGAAATGTCGACAACATATCATTAGTACGATTTTATTTAATTCGTCAAAAGCTTTCTCCATTAGTGGCATACTATCAAAATTCAGCACACACCCTATAAAAATGACATTAATTTCCTCAAAGAAAGTGGCGCAGACGCAGGCAGATGCGAAAGGATTGGCAAGGTGTCCCTCAGGTGGCAGTGTCACATAACAAATACGACAGAAGTACAGCTTAATGTGTTAAGTAAGTTACGTTTGTGTTTAATCAATCAACCAGTCTGCACTCGTCTATTGCATAGGACACTTCTTTCTGTCCTCGGCTGCCAGCTATCTTTCTCATTTCGTCGGCCCAGTAAGCTGGTGGCCGTCTTAAGCTCAGTATGCTATTGAGTTGCTGAAGTTTATCTTTGGATAACTATTGCAATCTTGACCTAACTACTTAGTAGTAGTTAGGTTAAGATTGCATTAAATTATTGATTTATAGGTCAAGATAGCAATTAAAAACACAGTTCCTTATTAGACTCGAAAAGCGTTCACTAAAATAGTCTGTGGTTGACATTTTACAAGGAAAACATGTAACCACAGATGAAATAAAACGCGTCTAGGCGAGTTTTAGTGAAATGGTTTTGATAAAAATAACGCCGTTATAAGTACTATACCTTTAGAGTAAATAAAAAATAATTATCTTATTACCTTATTACCATAGCACAGGGTATCCTAGTTTGGCATTAGGGACAGTGATTGTATTGCATGGAAGTTATTAATTCTATTCTTAAATTTTACTTCTTCTGACACTTCTTAAATTTTACTTCTCCTGACACTTCTACAGAAAGGTCAACTTGTTCTTCTGTTACATTTATTCGAAGGCAATGGGATCTACTTTATTGTCGGCAAGTTTCTGAATTATAGAGATGACAAGATATGGAGATTTTACGGGTTTATGTCCTCCATATGATTTTTGAGCAGGCTTGCAAATTGCTAATTTTTGAACGTAGAAACAAGATCGATCAATTAATGAAAGCGTGTGGTCGATGTTTTTGTACCTTTTCAGTAGCTAATAAGTAGGTATGCATGCTTTTTTTCCTGATAGGTAACCTACCTAAAAATGGACTCTAAGACGAGAGACCCAGGTTTAATTCCCAGTACGGACGTATACCAATGACTTTATTTTATGTTAGTACTTTTTGTACTTGTCGAAGTTATGTACTCTTGTGAAGTTATAGTACCACTCGCTAGCTGTGAAGAAAAAGATCGTGAGGAAACCTGAGTGTCTGAGGTGTTCAAATACCTCAGCGCTTGAAACTCCACATCCGTATAGTGTGACGTATATACGCCTATATAGGCTACGTAAAAAAGCTAACCAACCTCAAGTCATGTTTAAAAATTTCCTCTTAGCCATAAATTATAAGAACACGAATTGCAAGAGCAAAACAATTCAGTGAATTATGCGTGTTTAAACATACTAGAGCGTGCGCCAACCGACAGCTGATGAGTTTAGCTCGTGCATTTGCAGAATTACTATTGACAAAACATCCCTTCGAACCCAACGTAAGCCACAGTCACTCTTACAGTAATTGAAATAGAGATTAAGAGGAAAGAATAAAATAACTTTGGTGGAAAATTTACGAAAGCTGCAACTCAAAGGGTGAAGCCAAAGCACACGCAATTGACGCATCTTCACGGTCAAATGAATACAAGATTATTGTGCAAAAACTCGCTGTTTTTCGATCACCCTTTCTTTCTTTGTGCAATACGAAACTTTCGTTTGGTTAGTCGGAATTTTACGTCATTGTGGACCGAACATCTGATCGAGCGCATGCTAGGCCAGGTGTCCTTGCAAATTACTACCTTACTTATGCCTCTAAAATGTGGGATTTCAATCGAAACCGATTTGCACCTTGAATGTTGCATCGCTGTAAATGTCGAAAGTAAACTTTTTTCTCCTTCTTGTTATAATTTTCCTTAATGAAAATATTTTTTTAAACTATTGTTTTTGAAGTCTAGTAACGTCCCACTGCAGGGCATTCGCAGGGCAGGCTTTCTCTCGCAGAGAGTATAAGCTTAATTATCACGCGTGGTGTACTTATTAACTACAAAAAAGTTACAAAAATGTACATAGTCCGTAAACTTTCAATCAATTGCGATCTTGTTTCTATTCGCAAAATGAAAGCTCATTTATTAATTTAAAAAGTATTTTTTTTATAATTACATTAAATATTTGATTACCCTTTATTGCCATAACAAACAATACATTATAAAAAAAACTAGATGAAAAGCGGCGATCATGGAAACCGTTATAACATTTTGCATCCTGACAGTACATAATATTAACAATGCGAATTAATATTAATAATTTAGGTGAATCCGGGGGATGTAACGCTTGAGGACATGTAGAGTCATAATTATTTCCTTTTATTTTAGTTATTGAACATACATAACCGACCATATTCTGGGCAAAGCAACATAATGAACACATCGTTAAGTGAGCGGATGCCAGAATGTTGTGTGGAAGTTATTTTTATTGTTCTAAGACTTCAGATCTAGCCTAATACCCAATTACTAGCGTGCAACAACAGTCTTGTCTGACAGTTACCTCCTTAAAAAACAAATTATTAATTATCTGTCTTATAAGCTAAAAAGAAATCAGTTACTGAACTGTATCGATGTAAAGCTCTTAATAATATGGATCTCTTCATAATATCGTACATAATCAATATGGAGTTGTATTCAAGAGAAGTACCTACTTAAGGATCCTGACATATAGAAAACAATTATATCGCCCTACCACTCCGTGTTACTGCCGTGATATGACGTACAAGTTTGGTTTTTAAAACCTGTCGCTTCACATGTACGTATATCCTCTTACTTGTAAAATATCTCTTGAATTCCTTCGGTCTAAATGAAAGTAGATGCTTCGATTTCGTAACAACATTCTGATGAAGCGGTCATCATTTGAATGACAATAGCAGTGGCGTAAAGCAAACATCGGCTTAGGTTCATCTTAATATTTTATACCAGAAGACGTTTACTAAAGTGTTAACGAGGGGCCCTACAATAAAAGTTTTGTGTACACACATAAATCTCTTCCACCCGACTAGGGCAAGAGACGTCTGAATGAAAACCTATAAACGTATGTATTAATAAAATATGTTTATTACATTGTAAAAATCAAAATAGTCAATCGGTGAGAAAACGATACCAGACCCTTCGACCCAAGACTTTAAGTATAATTTATGTACGAAAAATGTAAGGACTACTAAAATACCACGTAAATAATATTTATATCTTGTTTTGATGCAACAATTAAATAGGTAAAGCAATTTTCGCTGCATGCTGGTGACAGCATCTGAGCCTTTTTTTCATAAAACTATGTCCACGTAATTCTTCGTTTATTAGGACAATCCTAAGCACATCTTGATTAGTACAATTACTGCCTATTTCATAAAATCGTGATTCCTTCTGAGGCAGTTTAAACAATCTGTGGCAACGTTTTTCCCTTTACTACAGAGTTTTATCGTGTTTTTATGAATAAGACCGTTAGTCTTTCTACTTGTTAAACTGTGGGTATAAGTCAATATACACTATTGTCATAGTAACTTTATCATCATCATCAACCCATTATGTCCCCACCGAGGGGCACGGGTCTCTTCCCTGAGGACGGTATAGGCCATTCTCCACCACGGGGGCCAAGTCCGGATTGGTAACTTTATATTCGTAGTAAAACAAGAATATATAGTTACTTTGTTATATAGTTACTAGTTGTCATAGTAAACCATTAATTGTAGTTTTATGAAATGGGCTGGGCCCCATTGATTATATACCTTTTCTCGTATACGTCTGTGTGCGTAAGCCGTATAGATATGAAGCGTAATATGTGTAACACATAGTGAATTGTCACTATGTCTTATTCCCATTTCAGTGGATAACTGATACGTGACAGTGAATTGAGCCATTTGATTGTAAGACAAAGTCCAGTAAGTAATCATTTTGTTTTTGCACACAGACCTATACTTGAAAAATTACATAACCCAGGCGCTGGGCATAGAATTAGCACATAGATATAGGTAGAGAAAAACACTAATATTGTTTAAAAAACCATTTTGAAATCAAGTGTATCTTTAACTTTCCCGTTACTTTTTTCTTTTGTTTCGCTATCTGGAGCCTTACTTTGTCTTATCGTTTTGTGGCGAAGGTTCTAATGAACTTCTGATGTCACGCGGCACAATCGCACTCTAGTTAAGATAATGAACCATTAGGAATAAGGTCACTAGTGACGGCAGTTTGAATTGCCAGTTGAAATAACTGTTCCCGTTTTACTATTCTGTTTATTTTTAAATAAAATTATATTCATTATTTTTCGTTTAAGCGTGTTAACATTTTACTAGGGACATCATATTTAAAATATAACTGATGTTACAATTAACACTAAAAAGAGAAAAAATAAATGAACTCTGAATAATATATAAACAAATTCATAAACAAGATAATTCAAACTCACTAGTTCTTGAGTATAGAGTAATGTTTTTGAATATTGTAAATAAATATTCTAAGAGCAATGGAAGACTCCAATAGTAATAATTAATCTCAGCTTTGAATAGACAAAAGAATAGACAGAGAATAGTCTCGAGTTACCTGCTAATATTTTGTCCGTAATAGTCACCGCTTTAGGCAAACGATATTGATGATAAAAAAAAAACATTCTCAAATTTAATTAACACATTAAAAATGTTGTATCTTAATCTCTCCGGCGCTAATCCACAAAAGGTTTTAGTTCTTGATAAGAATGTCCATAGTTTATCACCTTTGGACATTCTCTATTGAAAGGACATTCTTAAGTGCAAAAAAATCAAGATTACACATTGAAACGGTTTTACCACGATGTCAACTATGCCAACGGCGTTCCACTTTAAAGAACTAATCAGTTTTACTTGATCAAAATATAGTAACAACAAATTTTTATTTATCTAAAATTTTATATATCCAAAAATGCATATCATGACATAACATACATAATACATATATAATGCATAACATACAGAGTTATTTCTAAAATACGAAAATCCGTAAACATGTCAGTGGGTGCGTTATTTGTTCAGTTTTTCGAAAAAGTACTCTGTAAAACAATGTAAACAAGCGGTGTAATTTAAACATTTAAGAAGCAATTTTACCTCAATTTTCATACACTAGAATATTCTTTATTGTACAACGGGAATCACACTAATATAGGTAGTGTTTTCAATGACTCGTAATGCTCATTCCTACATAGATTAACGAGCCTGATCGCAACTATTCATTAGGTAAACTTAATTACCTTAATGTCCGACGACGTTTCGGCAACGATGCAGATACCGTAGTCACGGGTAGTATCAAGTAGCGTGAACCAATTGTAATTGAAGTCAATTATTGTAAATAAGGTAATAAAAGGTTGTAAAAGAAGTCAATTATTGTAATGAGGTGAGAAAACTAACTGCATAACTAATTATGTACATACATGTATCTTGATTATTATGTAAAGAGAGAGTGTGTGATTAAATTAGCAGCCTTATTCCAAAGAGTAACATCTTCCAGGCAACCGCTGAGCAGTAATTTTCAACAGAATTTCGAGTGAAATATAACTACGGCAGCGGGACGGGAAGGCCGCTAAGGCTTCCACGGCAGCCATAAGGCTCGCTCCAATAAATCACACGAAATAAGAACCAGATTTACACCGCTTCGAGGGCTAATTATGTCGAAATATAAAATACCTACTGCCGCGCTCTGAGTTATTTGAGAAAACCGTACAGTCTAAATTAGATTCAAAGCGATATTTTTTTCTACAATTCACCTCCAAGCGACATTGATACTATATTGGATAGGATAACTAACGCGCCGAGTGCCTTGATTATGTAACTTTTCACGTACGTATACATCTCTGTATGAAAGCGGAATGTTTGTTTTGCTCTGCCTTGTATGTATTGCACACATATACCACATTTCTGTGATTATATTATTTTTAATGCACTAACCCGTGCTAAGGACAATTTGGAAAAACCTATTTAGAGGCTAAAAATTCCACCCATGCCGGGATTCGAACCCGCGACCTCTGGCTATCCGTGCCAGCGCTCTTTCCGACTCAGCTAATGGGTGACTCACCGGCACCAGTGAAATTTCGAACCTCTTTACAATATTCTCTGTATTACGTACAGGCAGCGACATCTGGCTAAAGTAATTTGCATCACTTGCAGCCCCGAGTACCTACTTTGCAGTTAGGTTTTACATCGGAACCACATTTCTGTAGTTATCTCATATATAGTAGTGATACTAAGCCACATAATTGCACTAAGCCAATTTTTGCACACAGATATATGTATATACGTTACATAATCACTGTGCCTCATTTCGTACTACGAGTAATTGTATTTAATAGTTTACTACGACCATTTGATTTACATTGCACTGCCAACAGATTCAGAATCTGAGATTGTCGGTTGTCTGGAAGAAATTGCTCTAAGCAATAAGGCCGCCAATTGTACTGTATCTTTGTAATTATTTTTTGTTTGTTTTTTCCTGGTGTACAATAAAGAATATTCTTATCGTATCTTATCTTAAGGAGCTAATTGTACTAAACGGCTGCGCAATTTACGTCCGATTGTTAAAATAAATCATGTATTGTAATTTGGTGATACGCGACCTTAATTGAATGTAATATTGTTAAAGGAACTGCCCCTTACTATCGACGCTTATTTATTCAACTTGCGCTTCAATTGAGTATATTTCAATTCAATAATTTTGACACAAATAGAGTATATATTTCGATCTTACCTATTTGATTTAATTAAGGCGTAATTTTAAGCACAGTTAAGTTGAGAGTGGTTTATTAATTTTAATTAATCCAATTCCAACACATAAGTCCAGCAATCGCCAGCAAAATTTAGAATTCTGTTTTGTTTCGTAGGAAAACAAAAAAATGTGAAAAACTGAGAATATTAATGTTTGAAGAATCCCATATCAATGTTAAAATAATTGTTTTTAAAGAATTGTGTGAAACATTATAGAGACAAGGTTACGTCTTAATATATAATTTTTTGAAAAAAATCTGTTAATTAGTCATTTACCTACAACCTCCTATTCTACAACTTATTACATATAAAAAAAGTACGATTTTATTTTAATTTGATGGAAAAACCATCAGAATAGTCCTGAACCTTTAGACTGCTCATGGATGATGGGTATAAGACCCTCAAGTACTTTCATATCAAGAGTGATATTACGTTATACAGAGAATATTGTAAAGAGGTTCGAAATTTCACTGATGCCGGTGAGTTGCCCATTAGCTTAGTTGGAAAGAGCGCTGGCACGTATAGCCAGAGGTCACGGGTTTGAATCCCAGCATGGGTGGAATTTTTAGCCTCTAAATAGGTTTTTAAAAGATTGATATTAGCAAAAGCGTGAATTTGACTACCCGTCAAATTGAGATAAAGAAATATTTTAAATAGGCCATCGTTCATTGTGGCATTATACAGTGAATTGCTGCTCCAAGCTTACTTCAGAGTCTAACGCACTTTCAGGTATTAATTAGGAACTTTTTAGCTGCCCTTAAATAAATCAAAAACTCTGGGTTCACCTTAGACGCGTATTTAAGGTCTCTAATGTACCCTTTGGTAACCTCGTCAAGCAAAACAGCCACTAATATTTCAAAAATAATAATCACCCTTAGAAATATTACGGTTATTAGTGCAAGATAAAAAGAGAAAATAAGTAAAGACAAAAATGACTAGCCCAAGGCAAACGTTGCGGAGGGCCACCGTTTTTAAGGCACATTTGGAGTATTTTTTTGCCGCAAAGAAAGGCGCTATCTAGAGGATCTCCTTGTTCTTGGTGATTTATCGCTCTTGACCGTTTTTGATATTGCACCAAAACAGCCACTTGTTAGCATTCATCTTCGTCTCAATTTGCATACAGAATACTCTTAAGTATTTATCACAAAACAAGGCGAAAGAAATTCCGAAAATATCACAATAATTAAACATATTTGACTTCAACATTAATGTTAACCAACCAGGTTATATTTATGCAATTAAACTCCAACTGACTATCTGACCAAATGATTCGAAAAACTGACGGATGTTCCAGTATTACAATTTCTAAAACCATAGTTTTACACTTTTCGCCCATAACATCGATGCCAATTAAAGTCGTGCTAGTGTTTAATTCTCACATACAAGCACTCAGACAAAGCGGATATCGTCAAGGCGAACAAAAGGATCTCACGGTAGGCCGTTTCGCTAAGGGCGACGGGCGATATAAAACTGCCTTAACATTGAAAAAAATATTTAAAAATATACCTTTATAAAAAAATCACCGCAATCTGAATTAAATTAACAACTGCTAGAAAAGTATCTCGATTTCAATAGACAAAAGTTCGAACGAATAATACAACGTTTCTCGGCAAATCGGGCACATTTACATATGTACGCGAAGGCTTGACCACCGCTGCGAGGCATCCTCAGCCGCCCAGGAAGCCGCGAGTCAGTCAGAATAAGAAATAAACAGCAACGAACTTCAAGCGTAACAAAGGTGAAGTAAAAAAGAAGTGTTGTAGCCCACAGGCTTACGTACCCCGTTGCACCGAGGCGATGAGATTTATACACGTGCCTTATGGGAAACGGGATAAAATAAATGTTGTCAGAACTGAGGGTAATTTTTGTAGTGGGTATTGAAAGACTGGCGATGTTTTACTTCGCCGTTAGTATCGAGTACCAGCTGAGACATGAAAAATACGAAAATATTATTTCAGAAAGACGTGCTTGGAATACACAGGGCGTCCCACTACTATGCTACATGGAGGGAAAGTACCCTGAATATTGTAATGGAACATTTTATTGAAAGAAGACATTATTTTAATTTAAAAACTATTTTAACTGCATACGCTACACGAGAATTAAAAATGCCTTGTAGCTCGATCATAGCGGTCATCAGGCTTCATTATAAGGATGATTGTTTTTGACTAAATAACATAGTGTCATAAATACTCGCCAATATTAAATATTATTAATATCAAAAAAATATTAATAATATTAAATAAATATTAAAATCTAAGTTGCACCGGCTACCCGCCTCTAATTTCTTTCTTGTCTCCGTCTATGGTTGCCTAGCATAAATTGCTTTTAGTAGTGATACTTTAACAGCTGATAGAAT
This sequence comes from Yponomeuta sedellus, assembly GCA_934045075.1. Classification (NCBI taxonomy): domain Eukaryota; kingdom Metazoa; phylum Arthropoda; class Insecta; order Lepidoptera; family Yponomeutidae; genus Yponomeuta; species Yponomeuta sedellus. Next base: position 16,918,529 of record OW203722.1, on the reverse strand, counting down.
GGCCAGCATAGAACATAAAGCCTCCCTCCACATTCATCATCCCAATTAACATTAGTGGACGTGTTCTATAAATCAGTGATGTTCCCGCAATGTCAATGTTCAGTGACACTGGTTAAGGCGGAAGCAATTTGTCTTACATCGAGAAAGAGAGATTAACATCTGATGCTTGTTCTTCTATTTCGGCTTGAAAAACAGCTTTAACAGGAGTTTCATTGATTCTTTAATCTTGAAAGCAAACCATTCTTAATACTTCTAACATCAGGTGTTAGTTCTTAACGTCAATTCAAGTTGCGATATAACTCGCGTTGTAGCATTGGTATTTTTTAAATCTAGGTATAACAACGTTACGAATAACAAATATGATTAGAGAACATTGTAGACTGGAAGAGGTCGTAGATTAGTAAACACAATTGAAAGATTAAGGTTACGTTGTTTTGAAGACGAAGAATAAAGTGAACGTGGAAGGAATGGCAGGCAAGGGATACGCCATCGTACTATTCAGGTTGAAGGGCAGACGAAGACACTAGTCAGCGTTTTAAAAGTCAAAAGTTGCGACTTTCCAATACATAAATGGAAAACTTCTGACATTTTTCGCCACAAAACGCGAAACTCTTGCCATCGTACTACCCAAGCTGGCGGACATACATCAACTATTTAAGGGGTGTATTAGCGAAGGGAAAGATAAAAAAAATGCCAAAACCGTGGGTACATTTAGCAACTAATTCATATTTATGAAACAAAAGAGATTGGCGACTGACAAGCACTGATCTATACCTACCCAACAACATAACATAACTACGCCTGTATAATTTGTAAAAACGAATTATAGACCAATTTCAAATTGACATCAAACTAATAATTTATTTGACATTGTACATAATATTGTTTTTTTTATATTTGTACGCCGCAAACTAAAATATGGAGCACCTGAATGTTTTTTATCTACACCTGTACACATTACGAAGTTTGTACCAACCCACATTTCACAAATAAAGTATTCGTATTTGTATCCCGGAGAGGTAGGCAGAGATCAGGAAATGCCACTTGCCACTATCCACACAGATCTTTTCCTCTTTCTGCCTACCCCTCCACAATATAACCGTAAATTTATATGAGCAAAAGACACGCTGGTATTATGGTGACATTTTATAGTCATACAGTGTTCCCAATGAACGTGTCAAACTACCATAGAAGACGTTGACATCAACAAACATTGTTAAGGAGATAAGATAAAAATCTCTTAGTATCTTGGCGCACGCAGCTACATTATTTAACCCTTCTTAAACATTTTTTTTACTAAACACGTTGTTTGTTTATTGATAAAATCTTTGCTACAATAAACACTTTGTGTTAGCGCATTGAAGTTGTCACGATGCTTTATTTTCTTGCAGTTTTTATTCATTCAATGATGAGAAAAATATGTACTGAATGTCCACAATCCATCACACCCTCAGACCACATACCTACATTAAAAGTTTACTGAATTTAGTACAATAATTTGTATGTTAATTTGTGTGAAAGAGACAGCATGTACGATGTAACCACAGACTTAAATTACTCGTAACTTCCTCTCACATATAATATTTGGCCACTAAATGATAATAACACTCACTGGGCTTCACATTAGCTAACTTCGCAATAATATCTTCATACAGTCTTAAGCATCCTCTCTTGAAGCCTTTTCCGAAACCACAGAGAAAGTCCCTTCAAAGATGGCGCTTGCCCTCAGGACATGGAATAATAAGCACATAAACACACAGAGCTCTGCTTCCAATAATTTGTGCCACCGTAATTGCACACAAAACGATCACCGCACTAATGATAACAGCTTAATTGAGACATGATCCCTGAAGTCAACTGAAGTGCTGCAATTTACTAACTTTGAAGAGAGAGTTTGCAAATTCGCGCTGTTTAACTCAAAAGTTAATTAACTTCTCGATAGTACATCTTGTATATAATTCAGAAATGGGTATTTTAATTTACCTCTAAAATAATTAGGTGTATGACAAGCATGGGCCAATGTACCAATGACTTAGTTTTCTAACTTATGTACGTTTGTGAAGTAATAGAGGCATTATCGTTCGCAAGTAGTATAGAAAAACATCGTGAGGAAATGTGCGTGTCTGAGGTATCCAAATACATCAGCCCTTGAAATTGCCAATCCGTGGTGGGCACGCGTGGTAATTAAGCCCATATTCATCTCTGAGAGAAGGCCTGTGGCCTGCAGTGAGACGTTAATAGGCTACTTAAATAACTGACAAACATAATTGGCTCTCTAATTCTTCGGCAACGTTCTATTTCTGTAAAACACTGTCAGTTTAAATAAACTGTAATTAAGTCTTTCCTTATCTAAGTATTTAAACTGGCTCTGAGAAGTGCTTTATGGAATAGTGTACCAGTACAAATACAAATACAAAATATTTATTGATACAACCAAAATTAATAATTAATCATTTACCAGTAAATTAGTAAATAAGACTGCCAGTATTTAGAGTCAGGTTTTAGTATACTTTGTCCAAAACACAGCCCGGAAGTATCGAAATAATATGTTTCGATTCTTGTTTGGTATGTTTTGCACTGTATGCGCTATAGACGCATCCGTGGGAGCCACTACCTGACTCCTGCGGCGCGGTAATTTCTTATAAATCGTCATCGAGTGAGATATCCTGCGAGCGGCCCTTTCTCGCCGCGGCCTGGAAGTAACAATGGCCCACAATAGAGCACATGATCTAGATTAGTGACGCGCATTGTGTCCCCAAAGGGTTGCGCGTATTGTCCCCAGCACAATTGATGAATCCCGCAAACAACTCGATCCTGAATTCGCACGGATTCTATGAATTTCTAAAGAAAATAAATATAACTTTTGACAGCCGGTCCACGCATCGATGCCTATCGTTGTTTGTGAATTGCAAATTCATAACAAGTGATATGAATAAGGAATTTCTTTTTGCGGGTTTGTCGCAAAAACGTAGTAGCAACGTTCTAAGAAAAGAATATACGTATATAAATGTATTATCTTTGGAATTCATAGTTCTTTTTAATGTTCATATTTTGTTTTGATGCAGAGGAAGGGTGCTATTATTCGTACCTTGACATACATGATTGTCTGGCCTAGAATTATCAATTTGGTTGAAGAACTTTCAAATTTAATTAAACGTTTTTGGACTTGACAAAGGCAAAGGGCAGCACAGAAACAATCAAGAAAGCGTTTTGAAAAATGCTAATAGTTTTTAATAATACATCTATGACTGGCACAAGGCAACCGATAATTAAACCCATTTTGGAAGGGTTAATTGACATTCTTAGCTTTATCTCTCTAGGGCATTTTAGGGGTTAACTAATTTGCTACACCTCTCAAAATTCCGTAGACCTTATTACCCACGTGTCCATGTTAAAATACAACAGTGGTGGTTGTGCCACAAAGCAGCAGATTTTTATAAACATATTTTTTCAATAATAAACTGAAAAACTAAAGCTTCAATTAAAACTGTATCAAAATATAATATTAACATCTTTATCCAAGTAGATGACCGACACAATATGGCAAGAGGACACTAAATATATTTGAAAGAGGACTTTTATGAAAAGCCGCTAAACTATTCCGGTCTATAAATATACATAAACAAAGCACAATAAAACTCTTCAGCTTACTTTTGGAATCAAACCCCAAAAGCATCCTTATTTTCCAGAAAAAACGCCTCATTTTATATTTTTTCTATACAATCTGACCGCTGTCGCGTTAATTGTTACGCTAACGTTAAAAAACGAATGAATGGGGTCTTCTAGCCGCGGTCTGCGCGCCCTAAAGCTGACATACCTCTAGTTGGGACGATTTGTCTTACATGTTTAGATTCGATCTTTGTCCCCGCACATATTTTTTCGCACCATGTCTTAATTATGAGATACATATTAAGACGTCTTCTATTCAAGATTTGGATCGTTTGAGAAATCATTTATAGAGAATTATTTTGCTCGTCTTACAACCTTTATAATTATAATGTTTCGTTGAACAAGGACAGATGTAGCCAAATAATACTAGCTATTCCACACTTTTGACAAATAAGTTAAACATAACATAACCTTTTCCTATACCAGAAGGGTAGGAAAATACCATGAACGGACTGCCACTTGCCACGATCTTGATAGATCATTTTCGCTTCATCAACGTTTATTAGTCGTTGCATGCACGCACGTCAGTTTCGGGTACTTTTTATCTTGTCCTTTCCTAGTAAATCCCTTATATTGACAAATAAGTAATCTCTTAATAATAATAATATTCAAGTTTCTTTTGGATAGGGGTAGAAGGGTGTTGGGTTTCAGGAACCCTGACAATGCAATCGCCCTAGTTGTCACCTTTAATCGTTTTATTGCATTCATCCCGATGACCACAGACAAAGACACAATAATAATATCAGTATCCTTTCATTGAGATCGTACCCTCTTAAATCACTCCGTACCCATTCATCACGAAAAGCGACAGTTCTTGTATCAAATGTACGCGCCTTAATTTACATCCATTATATCCATCGCACAGAGCTACGGAATTGTGAGCTCTATCGCTATGGATTTAAGGTTTCCTCGTTATCAGTTCTGGGGTTAACTAAACACCGAAGTAAGCATTACAGTGTCCGTAGTATCTAATTAGATAGTGTAATTAAATAATGGAGCGAAACTATCTCACCTCTGGGTGGTGGAATAACTAATTCACTTATCCTAAAATTCCTAAGTGTGGTGTTTGTTTTGAATTTTCTGGGTTACTAATTCACAATTTTTTTCATGCGCTGCCGATATATCTCACGTAAGTAAAAAATATCAATAATCATAACTTCCACACAACATAATCCCTAGTGTTGGCATACACTAGTATACTCTATAAACAGGCGAAGACATCACAAACACAAATGTACATTTGTACAAATGTACCGAGGCCCCTAATGGGAACCGAACTCACGATCTCTAGCATGGTAATCAAATGTGATAGATCAACGCTAGACCAACGAGGCAGTTAAGGCTGATTAACTATTTTATTCATGAAACACGAGCCGTTGGGAAACTACTAATTTTTGTTGCAAACCTGTCCTTAACGCAGCTAAGTAGAGTGCCTGCATATTATTATAATGTTGACATCGTATTGATGATTGGTTGTTTATTCGTTCATTTAATTTAATATTGGGCGAAAAAACAATCTAATATGTAAAAATCTTTTGTCACACTGTTTGTTATCGATGTTCTCTGAAACGATTTCACCGATTTTTATGATTTTTTTTAATGTATATTTTGTAGGTCTGAGAGTAGGTATGTTGTAGGCTAATTAATATGGTAAAACAACGATTGCAGAGTTATTTTGTAAAGATATAAAAAAATATGATCTCAAAACTAGTAAAAGCACAAATAGAGTAAGTAAGTGACTTAATTTTTTGTCGAAAACTTTTAATGCATGAGCAAAAAACCAAACGGAAGAGGATGGGACCTTCCAATATTAGTTTTATATCTGGAAGGAAAAAATGCTGACACTTTAGAGGGCGATTGTCAATCAGAATAACAATAATAATGGTTGGGTACCCTTTGAAAGTGAGGAATTATTTACGAACCCTTTCAATGCATGTGTGCTGAGTACACCTGACGCGGAAGCCATTCGCGCTTTCGTGGGAATTACGCTTTTCTCGAATCGAATTCGGAATAAATCTTGTGCCGTATTGTGCTGCTCTTTTTGGACTTTAAGGCGCGAGGGGTGCTAACTAGCGCCACGAATGGAATAAAAATCATTACTTGTTTTATAAAACGTTTTTTTTTTTTTTTTTCAAAAAATAAACATCATGAATCTTAATAAAATCTTAACGTATATACATTAATATTCGATGAGCACCAACTACCCATCTCAATTTTTCCTTCTGCAATCTTTCCGATTTGAGGTTGCCTGAAAGAATTTGCTATCAGCAATAAGGCCGCCAATTGTCCGTCTTCTTTTGTAACTGTTGTCTCTGTAATTATTTTCTGGTGTGTACAATAAAGAATAATGTTATCTTATCTTAATATTAGTGATAACTATTTTGTAAAAACAACATCAATAATCTTAATATCAGTGATAACAGCCTAGAACATAGTATCAACACCCTAAGACTTCAATGGATTTCTGCTAGGTTGATCCTAGGTTCCAGACTGTAGATTATAAAATAGTTGTCATAATGGTTAAGGTTTTTGACGGTTACTTTTAAAAAAAAACTATTATAAAACAAGATGGGATTTTATTCCATTGACGGCTCTATTTAATACCCCCCAGCGCCTTAAATGAGAATAATTTGAAATTGGGGAAGAGGTAAGAAAGTTTCATCGATCTTATTTATAACACTTCAGGCTTTCATAATCACTGAAAAGTTATCTTTACAAATTTAAGGCAAAATAAGCCTTCCGCATCGATGACATATGACTTTCGCAGTGACATACTGAACGATGAACATTTTTTTTTTTACTACACAGGTTGATTCTAGAGAGAAATATTGCTTGCTTACTTTATGAAGGTAATAGTACTAAATTCATTAGAATTTGACGTTTATTATACTGCTATTCCTACTTGTATTGGGCTGGCTCGCACATCATAAATTTGTGCAAAATAATATGAGATAACAAGAGATACGATGATGAATATATCACTTTTAGTGAAAAGGCCGCCGTCCGTATTCTTAGTTAAAAAATATCTATGTCATTTCCTTTTTATGTACAATAAAGTGTTCTCTATCTATCTATTATACTTTTGATAAATCTTACGCTAGATATTTAAATTACTGTCATTTAAACGTATTTTTGTTTTCCGATACCTAGTTTTTAATAAATTTAAAAAACCTATTTAGAGGCTAAAAATTTTCACCCATGCCAGGATTCGAACCCGCAACCTCTGGCTATCCGTACCAGCGCTCTACCAATTGAGCCAATGGGCGACTCACGGCATCAGTGAAATTTCGAACCTCTTTACAATATTCTCTGTATTACGTACAGGCAGCGACATCTGACTTAAGCAAATTGCATTACTTACAGCCCCGACTACCTACTTTGCAGTTAGGTTTTAACATCGGAACGATATCACTGTACCCACATGATTACACTATTTTTATTTTTAATGCACTAACCCGTGCTAAGGAACAAATTTAAAAAACCTATTTAGAGGCTAAAAATTTTCACCCATGCCGGGATTTGAACCCGCAACCTCTGGCTATCCGTACCAGCGCTCTACCAATTGAGCAATTTTTTTTTAATTTGTTCCTTAGCACGGGTTAGTGCATTAAAAATAAAAATAGTGTAATAGCTTTTAATAAGAAAAAACGATCAGTAAATGCTATACAGGAAGGGACCCGCGCCCCAGGAGTGGAGTTATACAAGGATTGAAATTGTGACGAAATATTAGTTGACTTCCTATTTAATTGGTTGATTTACGAATTTTAAAAACCTATTTAGAGGCTAAAAATTCCACCTATGCCGGGACTCGAACCCGCTATGAATTTTAATGAGTGGAATTTTTAGTCCCTAAATAGGTTTTTGAAATTGGCCTTTATCATTTGGCCATCATTGGATCATTATATTCTTTTTGTTTCACGGGTTAGTGAAACAAAAAAAATATAATGATTTACGAATGTTAATTGCTGAAGTTATCAAATAATATTTTATTATTCAAGCATGCTAAATATTAATTGAAAACAATAATTTTAAAATTGCTATCGATATCGGTAAAATTACATTGGCACTACAATTTTATTCATATATCATCATAATGTTCTGTAATTTATGATTGATTGATATTATCATCGTCATCAGTAAATTGACTTTCCCGCTCTTTGTTTCTCTCTGACTTAAAATAATTTGTTTCCATATTTGTTTGTTTAAACGTATTTTTCACACACATATTAGTCACGTTCTGAATACTGAGAGAATTTTGCCCGCATGCGTTGCACGCGCCACTGCAGCAGACCGGCATTGTTAAGATAATACTTTATCACCCATATATACACTTGACTGTTTCTTCTAGTATTTTCTTCAGTTCATTCTATTTGCTTTGGGCATCCAAGGAGATTGTTCATAGAGAGAGAGTATGATCATGGAGTTCATACTCTCTCTCTCTCTTTGAGATAAGACCTTGCTCCGCAGTTATACTATATTATTTCTGCTTAGTTTATCTTGCAAACTACACATCGCAGAGGTTGGAGACCATATTTTTGTTACTTTAGTCCTTCCAACCTCATTAATCATTTCATGATTTTATCACTTAATTTCATTGAACTTCAATTTTTTAGTAGCAAAAAGTACAAGGACATTACAATAATAATAATTAACGGAATAAGAAAACAAGAATAGAATAGAGTGCGCATAATTTGACTGCAATCAGTCCGTGTTAATCTAGTCAGTGTTAATTTATTGTATTCTAGTGGTAAGATATAATCCGATGGAGACTCCTGTAATTTCCACATTGACGTAATTCGAGCAATCTTCATTTTGTCACCTTTGCGTTCCGACCCTTTTATGGACGGAAGCGCTCATAGCCTTATTATAATGTGAAGGCTGTCATAACAGAGGATATGCTCCACTTAAGCTTATTTCGCCTAATTGAATCCTAGAGCATTAAGTCCGCTCAACCCATAATCCCTCTTAGGGGACTCACGCCGATTTTAAGGGTTATATTACCCTTTTAACCTGTCGCTCTTATTAATTTTAGTTCTGTTGAGTTTTTATATCAAAGTGTTGGAAGTCAAGTGTGTGTTGTTTAAAAATAATACAATACACATACATAGAGATAGTGAACATTGATTGCACATAAAAATGGATATTACAAAGATATTTCTTAACCTACATAAGAATACAAACGACGGCCTTATCACTAAAAGTACTATAACAAGGAATGAATGATTATGCCTAGGAAATAATGATTCGAACTAATTATTATTATTATTATTTAAGTTTGCTCAAAATAGCATAAAATAAGAAACCTGTAAAATACAAACTTCTTACCATCTAGCTTTCCAAAGGCAACATTGAAACATCTAAGTTAAGTAAAAGTAATCAATGTTATTCTTTACAATTTACTACATTGTAGTGTCGTGCTGTGTGCACAGCGGTGTTCAAGGTAAATCACACAGTACAATATACTAGATACTTATGTGGTTTCGATAGAACTTTTATAAGCGTGTTTTCTTGACATCTTTACGCAAAGCAAGTCTACAGTTTAAGAGAATTATACGCACGTATTATGATTGTCGGTTAGCTGTTTCCTCTGGACTTGAAGTATATTTTATTGCCAAAATTCACGTTTGGCGGTTCCACAAAAATGTTTTTGCGTCTACCCAAAAACTCTGAACTCATGACTTTAAAAACCACTTCAACGATCTTTGTGAAACATTTGTACCGAAAAAAATGAATGTAAAACTCCCAACCGCAATTTTGTAGCCAGAAAAAAGGTGGAGGAAGTGGAAGAAAAAGTGCAATAAGTAACAACCGATAGAGGATCATTGTTTGGCACATTTCATGCGGAAATCTATCTCAAATTGCACATCGTAAGTGTGCATCTTTAGATTACTTCAAATGCAACCTACAATTCTAAAGATTATTAAGCATTTGGAACTTTGCTGCTTTTTACGTTTGGCGTTGGTTACTAAACTGTCTATATTTTCGGCTGCTAAAAGTAAATGGAGGTCCCTGCTTTGTCCATCATTTGCACCTTTAGTTTCACACATTTTGTAAGTAGCGTATCAAGTGTCATAACACCATTCATAATTTCATTACACAATCTGTAACTGGATATTTTGTGAATTCGCGGTCAAGTGGTTATAATCAAAACTATTGTGCTACTTAATTATACAATATTTTTTCCAATGCTTAGTCCCATTCATATTTTAATTGTTTCCTTCTAGATGGGTGTCCATTTTTTACGTTTGTTTGTAGCACACGCGGATTTGCCAGGTGTACCAACTTACCTATAGAAAACAAAACGCATCGTGAAAGATGAATATGAAGTTAAAATTCGTTATGAATCTTAAGAAAAAAGTAAAAACGTCCACGTCGGCGTTCGAATTTTGAAAACCGGCTCGTAAACAATTTATAACAATTTCTAAGTTGAAGTGTCATGAAGCGGCACTTAGCGTCTTGCCGCTGCGTTTTGTTCATTCGCCGAGTAACAAATGGCGATCGGCTGACCCGCACAGCATCGATCATGTCGATAAGTCGCGCCCGAAGGCGGTGGAGGAAGCCGCGGCCGTTTCCGATATGCATTTATTGTACGTTCGTTTGTACATTTATTGGCTGGCTGCCGACATAAGTTGAGAGGTATTTGATAGGTAGAGATTCAGTACATAGAAATAAGATGGAAAATGTGGCATTAAAAAAAAGTACTAGTACCATACTTTGACTAAATAAGATATCATCATTATCATCAGTTACTTGACGCCTATCTGATGATAATGACTGCAGCACATACACCTCTCTCAAGGTTTGACAAGCTTCCCGGTCTTGTGCCTCCTGCTTCCAGCGACTCCCCGGCACCGTAACCAGGTAATCAGACCCTCAGCCTACAATAAGGTATAGTATTTATTAATGACTTGCAACGCTCATACATAGTTAACTGACTGTACTCATAATTATTTTTATTTTTAATGCACTAACCCGTGCTAAGGACTCATAATTATTGTCCGCACTCGCCTCTTCAGTTTACCCGTGATCACAACAACTGCAACGTTGCCAAAACATCGAAAATCAATAATCACGACTAATAAGGAATGTTTACTAAATACCCATTGCCCGCAAGTCACGAAATTGACGAAATAGGTCTCTGCCCAGTCCTCTTAGATTCAGGCGTGAGTTTATGTTGGGATTTTTTTTGTTAGATTAAAAGTATAAGTTAGCAAATAATTAAGATAACACAATAACCCAAGCTTTGGGAAGATTCGTGGAGCAAAATAGAGAGTTCTTTGGTTATCTTGTCGAAGCAATCGATAGAAACAATGAGAGGGAGAGTGGAAGATTAATTTACGGTCTTCGAATGAATGCAGGCGTTGATAGCCGTACTAAGCGGAGATAATGGATGATTTACAATTAGAGGTATATTAGGTAAGACATTACAATAGGAACTGGCTAGGAAACTTTCAAATTGAAATCTTAATTAATAGTTCATTCTTTCCTTACACGACCGGATCTTGTTATGTTGTCTTGAACCAGTGACAACATCAGTGTAACGACGCAGTAGCTTAATAGTTCCGTACGAAATACCAAGGAACATGATCAGTCGTTTTCATAGAAATGTCTCCAGTATAGAAAGAAAAGAAGAAAGAATGAAAACATTTATTTAAAATGCCACAAATGCACAATCATAAAAAAATTGCACAATTATGAGAAAGATCAAAATCAATATGAAAGAGAAAAAATTATAAATAATAGATGTGCAGTGTACATTGTGTTTTAAAGATGTATGTGCAATTGACTGTATGTACCTTCTGAAAATTGTAAGTAAACCAAATCGTTAAATGTAACTTTTACAGCCGTCGCGATTCTCGATGATCGGACAGATTTCGCAGAAAGCACGATTTCAAACGAAAAAAAAGACAATAAGCTCGATAAGCTCACGTGCCCCAAATAATAAGATTAACGAAATAAAACTGCTTTGGAGCCGAATCTGATTTGGTTAATGGTTTCCGGAATTCGCTAAAAACCATTTGGTTTTGGAATACAAAACTGCGAGTCGTTTTTGCTCTATTGGTAAACTGTAGAGAAACAAAACAATTTTTTTCTACATCTAATACTAATTTAGCATGTTTAACGCAAACCAATCTAATATATAAAAATATCGTATCACAGTGTTTGTTATTGATCTGCTCCAAAAAGGAATCACTGATTTTTATAATATTTTTGTGTATTTTTGTGTCCGTCCTAGAATAGGTTGTAGGCTAGTTAATATTGCAAGACGACGTTTGTGGGGTCAGCTAGTTAGTTAATGATTTCATTTAAAGAAGGAACTTTAAAAAGATGGTCTGAAAGAGATCACTTTTAGTGATAAAAGCCGCCGCCGTCTATACTCGTAGGTTATATCTGTGGCATTTCCTTTTTATGTTCAACTAGCTCTGCCTCGCGGTGTCACCCGAGGTTTGTCGATTTGCCCAACGGAATAAGATATTTTCCCGCAGTAATATGTAGCCTTTGATAGTGGCCTTTTTGCATCTACTTAATGAGATGATTTATATAGCGTCCAGTGGTATCTTCACACACACAAGATGGGTGAAGGGACCACTCCGACGCTGTAGCCTATAACAATCCAAGATGTCGATGAAATCGCTCCAGCCGTTTAGACCCGAACAAGTAAACACTCACGAACTGTCGCCTTTCTATATTAGTGTGATGATGTGATGAGATATAGTGTTCCCTATCTATCTTGATCATGACTGTATTCCTTTTAAAGTATTCGGGTTTTTAGAGTTTTTGAACTGAATTTAAACATAAGCGACGAGTACCTATAAGTTATACTAACAATCGTAAACTCCAAGCGACCACTATCTTACCACTTAGTGAGAGAGCATTAATTGTATTTGCGCCTTTTCTTTACACCTTTATCAGTGTCCTGTATTCGCATATTTAAATGCTTCCAACTCCATTATCGGTGCGGACACCATTAATCTTGTATAACAATATACGGGTATTGAGTTAATTAAGGGTTTGGGAAGTTCCATGTTGAGAGTTTGGAAGAAAGTCTTTGGCCAATAGGTTGTCTTTTTGTTTATAGGTCACCAACATATAGATTTAATATAGGCATTGGCGTCCTTTAGCATATACAAAGAAAAATAATATGTATATACACTAAATAAACTAAATCCTGGCACTGACTGAAAATCAGTCATATTGCTGAGTCAGTTGCCATTTATAGCAACAGTGACACGCCGTGAACTTTCGTTTTTATTTGTTTTTTTTTTTTGTTTTTGTGTATGATATGTTTAGTAATATGTTTTAAGTTTGTTACTGTGGCGTGTGCACTGTTTCTATAATAAATGTTTCTTCTTCTTCTTCAAATATACTCGTAATATATTACCCAATATAAATATAATAATACTTTAATTATTATCAATGAATAGACACCGATTAAATAATTGCGATTTATTACTATGAACGAAACAACAAGGTCCAGCGCTCTACCAATTGAGCCCATTGGCTCAATTGGTAGAGCGCTGGTACGGATAGCCAGAGGTTGCGGGTTCGAATCCCGGCATGGGTGAAATTTTTAGCCTCTAAATAGGTTTTTGAAACAACAAGGATTAAATGAGTCCAATAAATTGAGTTAAGAATGCAGGTATTTTACTTCAAGAATGTAGATCAATATTTGAATGAATGGTTCTTAAATACCGTTATAGTTCTTATTATCTGAAGGAAAAAGGAGTCTCATTTAAATAAATACTAAAGACAATATTTTTCATGTAATTTATTTCTATCAATAAATAATAATATTCCTACAAGCGAAAATCAGTAATTCAGTCTTTACGCAGATACATCTATATACTTACTTTAACTTTAAAATATAATTTTCACAGCCTTTTACTTAATTAATTGTATCAATGTATATGTACATACGTAACAATAACAAACTAATGACTAGATCGATACCTAGAACGTACAATTTACTTAATTTAAAGCTTAATTTACAACTATTTTGGTTGCCACCAAGAAATCGCGTCGAGTAACTCATTTTCGTCCACTGGACTGGTGTATCCTTCATGCGACTGATATGCGTTGACAAAGCTGCCATTTCCTAAGGAATAGGCCGAAGACACTCCAGAAGAACAATCGGAGTGAGCTGGCGAGAGCACTGATTCGGAGTAAGGTGACACTGTTACAGCGATTCCCTCGTCGAAGTCTTGCTGCGTTTCCATGGCAGCCGATTGTGTTGACTCACTAGTGTATCCCAACGCTGCGTCGCTTTCCTCGAGAATATTTTCCATGTACCTTATGTATTCGACAACCATTCGCAGCGTGTCGACTTTGCTCAGCTTCTTCCCAGAGCCGCGGCGCGCACTTCCAGAAAGCGCGGCGATGACAGCCGCCGGCAGTCTCTTGCGCAGCGCGTTAAATCCATCGTTCACTTGTTTCACACGGTTCCTCTCCCGCGCATTTCTTCTGACGATCGAAGCGGTTTGCACTCCCGTAGTGCACTGCTTGTAGGTATACTTCTTCTGGTGTTCCAGATATTTCTCAGGTGCCGGTGCGATCGGGACTACCCGAGGCGCGTTGTTATAAGGTTTGTTTTGCGAAAACAACTCCGGGCAGGTTGCCTGCATGCTATGAAGCATTTTGTAGATATATCGACGACTGCTCCTTGTGACGTTGGAAGCAACACTGCGCGCACGCAAGGCAGGCACTTGAATTACGGGACAGGTAAGCAAGGGAGCTTTTACAACGTTCTCAACGGCGGACGATCTAATGAATGGTGGATTTGGGCGTAGGCGCAGCCTTATATGGGCGATTTTAACGAAAAAAACGCGGCACCCCTCGCTCTGCCGCGCTATTTTATTGGAACCTTTTCCTTTTGTTCGGCGGTACCTGGTGCACCCTATCAAATAGAGGCTTAGGAACGAAAGTTTATTAATGAGTTTTTATTGACCACGATATGAAAAATGTCGTAACATTCAGCTACGGTTTTACGCGATAAAGTTTTAAGGTATTCTTACCTTCCTTACTTCAGTTGTGATATTTTATGATATCAATATCCGTTTTTTTTGTTCTACTACATGCTTTTAAGAAAATGGAATGTTTAGTGAGATGTTACTATAAGGAAATTTCACTTCCAATACAATGGCATGGTTAGTATTGCTAAATTAAACCACTCGCTTAAAGCCAAAGTTTAATTTTTTTAATTATTTTTCATCGGAAAACTTGACGTCGACAATTCGTAAAAAAATATTGTTTTATGTTTACTTTTTCTATTTTGGTAATGGTAAAATTTACTGATACCGACAAGATGGTTTTCAGGTTTTTTATGCATTATCTTGTATACTCACTCATTTCGGAAATGGAAAAAAAATCTAGCTACCTACCACCGCTACAAGGTGGTAGGCAAAATGTTCTAGCGTGGGTGACATGATCACTTTGTGACCAAACCCTTACTTACAACTAATTATTAGAAAGAATACTAATTAAGAAAACCTAACCCAATATGGGTACCGCAGAAATACATTGAATTGTGTATTTATAAGTGATTGTGTATTAAGCGTAATTTTAAAAACAAAGGCCTTTTTTTGTTTCTTTTATATTTAGGTGAAATCGATTGCAACCTTCTATTTATGATTCAACCTGGCAAGATTTAATGCCGGCGCCCCGTAAGGTTCTTGTACTTGACTTTCGCTAGAGACAAGTGCGTTGGAAACCCCACAGTTACCACGCAATAGTGAATTTATTACGGTCGCTAAAATAAACCAGACAGGGGGCACGCTTTATTCTATTTACAGCAACAAAAAAACCGTATTCAAAGAACCTAAAACAAAATTACTTCGCAAGAAATATTACCCGTGCGAATATGACTCCAATTCCTTAAGAAATAGAGCTGTATATTATTTATCAAAGGGTTTTAAGTCAACAGAGAACCGCGCTCTGGGCGGTGGGCGCTTTACTGAATTTCAGCTCACAGAAAAAACGATTACCTTAATTTAGAACGAATGCACCGTTTGTATTTCATACCGAGGGTTCATTGTCAACTTGAAGGGCCATCGCTGTCACGCCTATTGTACGCCTCAAAAGAACAGAAGAATGTGGGCCAGGCTCAGCCATTGAGACATGGATCGAATTGTTTAGAAGCATTCAATCATCCCATTGAGGTAGGTGCTAAACGCGATTTTAATAGACTCCTTGTCGCCTTCAAAGAGAGATTTTTCCATTGAGTGTTACCTGCGACGTCTTGTCTAGACCGTCGAGAATAGAAACGAGTTATTCGGTGCCATCTACATATGAAAATTTGCCAAAGTGGCGATGGACTGTTGTGCCAATTTATCTGTGTAGCCGATGTTGGAAATGATCTGACATTGTCAACAGCTTACGGCATACTGCAAGGATTACGAGTAGACAAATGAAATTTGCCTCAGCATTAAATTCAAAACTTTGTAGTTCTATTGTTTCTTAGGTGAAAATGTTTGTATTTACATTTCATAATGTTTATATTTCCATTTAAATAAAAAATATCTAAATATTATGCGGCTTCTAAATACATTGCAAAGCCTACTTTGTGTAAAATAAGCTGCTGTAGACGTATGAAAACAAAGACAGTTCCAGGTTTTAGAACAATAATTTAAGCACTGTTAATTAAAGATCAAATTAAGTTTGATACGCGTTTACATCATCGATTGTATGATTTGGTAAATTTTAGATGTATTTCGAATGCTACGCAGCATATAAATAATTCGTGCTTTCATAGAATGACGTTACTTTCCTAAAACTCCCCAGAGTCACATAACTTCGCACATAGAGCACAATCAAACTTGTATTACGCCCATCCATCATTCACACTCCTCTTTCTACAAGTGATTTTGCAAAACTCATACTCTCCTAGGACTGTGGGAGTGATATTCTTTCACAAAACGGCTGCGACAATAGCTCAACGGGGGCGCTCACAATACGATCGTCAAATTACATTTAGCCAGCCCACACCTTGGAAATTCGTAAAATAGAGACATCGACCAATACAAAGGTTTATGAAGGAGCGAGCCGAACCATAAGCGATAATTACAGCCTTTATATCTCTCTGGATGCATATTGCAATCTTAAAATGGCGCCAACAATAGCACAGTTTGCAAAGCAAAAACACTTCGACCAGTCTACAGTTTATAGTCCAAGTATCAACAGAGAAATATTTGGGATGACTGAGTATTTCCTTGAAATAGCCGCAATTAAAATTTAAAGGAAAGCTTGAGCTTAACAAAAATTGCATTCTTTCACATACTTGTATCTTAATAAGTTGGGCGATCAAATCTGCATACGCGATAGTGGCGCTCGCAATAAACTCATTTGGTGGATTACAGACAAGAGGAGTCCGGCTGACAGTTCCATTAGTGGACCAATCGCGTAGCTAGTATTTATAAGCTGTTCATAGCAATCCACGCAGTTATCGGGTGGCGTGGTGGTCCACGGGATACGTTTTTGATCGATAAAGTTGTAAGTTTAATTAGTAAACTGGAACTAAAAGGTTGCTCAGAAGAAACCGCGCGCCACGCGTCCTCGAATGAGATAACCAATTTCTGTGCTAATGTTGTAATTTACAAGTCGGAGCGTTCGATTAAGAGATGGTATTTCTTAGGGAGGGAACAACTTCTTTGTGTGTCTCTGTTAACTTTTTATCTCAGCGAATGTGCTTGATTCCAAGTTGTAAATTTACTTTACAACCAACATGTTGGAGTTGGGTTGAAATCTAAATGTTTCGATGCATAGCAATAGCGTAACTTGGCAGATGCGAACCTAATATCGGTTAGTTTTGTTTGCAAAGCCAAAGTGTTAGGCACAAGCCATTGCGATCGGCGGATAAGCGCACCTTGCCAACATGTGTGCTACAATCCTTTCGCATCTGCCGATCTGCACTGATTTTATTTATGAATAATATGACGAATGATCGCGAGCCTTTTATGTGTGTAGGCACCTTTCCGGAGGTGCTTTCGACAGCGGATCTTGCTTTTACCTTTGCTTATGAAAAATATTACTATGCGAAATTCAATGGGTGACCCCTTTCTTCTTCTGAAAGCGCCTCTATATCGTAGGAAGTTTTGCAGCCAAAATTAGTTCTTATTATTTTGACCAGTTTGAATTAATTGCGTAGAAATAGAGTAGAAAGTGATATAAATTCAGTAAAGGTAATAAAACTCGATATTCTATGTTTATTTTATTTTATTCTTAAGAAAAACTTACAGCTAAGTTTACCAAAATTCAATTAGTCATTTACAAGTTTTCACAAATAGAGACAAATTAAATTATGTATTCGCATTCGACACAAACATTAAAAAAAATTAAATTACAATCTGAAACTGTTTGAAGTTGTGCTTTAAAGAGGCATCATTTGATTGAATAGTAGCGTGCCACCTATCAATCCTCCACGGGTGTATCTGTTTAATAGATTAACATGCTCCAGTTTGCGAGAATCGAGCACATTGTTGCACAACAGCACTGTCCTTTGAGTGACATATTAGCCTCTTAATAGGGTATTGTGTCCACGTGTTTGAGGTTTGCCCATACGAGTGGGCTTTTGAATTTTTTGTGTGACATTCCCATGTTTTTATAAAATGCTTCTTACTTACAAAAAAAAAACTGTGATTCTTCGAATTCGCTATTCTCAATATTTAGCAAAGGTAAATAAGTAGGTATTTCTTTAGGAACCTTTTACAACGCTTTACAATTTAATTATTCCGAGGTTTTTATTATTAAAATCTTATAATAAAAACCACGGAATAATTAAATTACATGTGAAATAAAATATATTTAGGTTAGCAAAACATAGCATAGGTTATGTAATATTCAAAGTTTGGAATGCCACTTGTGTGTCCAGAAAATTAAATGGAAAGTTTGTTTAATCAATGTTTTATAGCCTCAAAGCACCTATTAATTGACTGTTGATGTCATTTTAATAGTGACATTCAAATGTCCTAATTTTATCTTCACCCACGATCGGTGGGGCATCCAGCCGTGCGACATAAACGCAATTCTAGTTTAAAAACCATAAACCACGACGTAAAATGGATTCACTTTAAAGTTTTTACGATAATCTTGTAAAAGACGTAATTATAATGTTTAGATTTAAATTCTATTAATATTCGTGCAGAAGAACATCACAGTGGAAGTGTTACGCTGACTACTACTATAGGTTGTAAAAATAGTCAATTTCGTTCTTCTTGTATCTTTTGACTTGTAACTGTTAGGTTTTTTTTAATTAAATTTTTGTAACAGCTTAAATATTTGATTCGTCTGCTTGTGACCATTTTAAATGACAGCGGAATACAATGATTAGCCTCTAACTAGGTTTTTAAAATACAATGACAGTCAATGATTTTACGTTTACGAATAGGAAGACGTTCCGAATCTATATGTTAGATTAGGGCATCAATTTATACCTAAATACTATAATTAATAGGTAATGTAAGATTGTTTGTAGGGTGTATACAATGAAATCCATGTGCCTGTTTTATTCAAAATTTCACAGAAACTCTGACGTATTGAACTGTAGATCATTTTGAAGAAAAAACTCCATTCTATCTCCGAAAGGCTTAGTCATTTTAGGAAATTCTTTTCGTTATCAACCTTTGCATGTCCCCACTGCTGGGACACGGGTCTCTTAAAGATAGAAGAAGGTTAGGCCGTACTCCACCACTGGGGCCAAGTCCGGGCTGGTGGTTTAAAATTCTTTTACCAGTGTTTAAAATGCAGCTTTAGACGACAGTATTCAAAGGTGTTGCTAGTCAAATATAAATCCAAACTACATAATGCTATGTAAGGAAACCTGAGTGTCTGAAGGTGTTCAATAACCTCAGCGCTTCAAATTGCCTATCCGCGGTGGGCACGCGTGGTAATTAAGCCCATACTCTCTCATTCTGAGAGAAGCTCTGTGCCCTGCGTATATTATTATTATTAAAAGTCTCGCACCAAGTTAGTACGTATTGTACAATAGGCGGGCTTAATAATAGTGACTATTTTATTCTAGTCAAAAGGTATCTAAGCTACATAAAAGAAATAAAAATAAGTAAGAAAGTTCAAAATGAGTTAATCGACTTTTGTTGCTTTTAAAGTACAAATCACGTCCTCCTTTTTATGCGTACCCTTTCATTAGTTAGGTGCGTTAAAAGTGACTTATATTTGCGACTAAAAGCTAAAGGTTGTTGGTGTCTATAATACTTAAAAGTTCTGTAATTATCTAAAAAAATCTAGGAGCAGAGAAATGTTTTCAAATACAAATTCCTGAGGAAAGGGAGATGGTCTGATGGAAATTAAGTTAGCTTTAAACATAGACATCTTGAGTACTAAAAATCTTTATGATTATTGCAATAATTACATGTTCCCTCTTAATAACGTGTTGTCGGTAAACACTTCGGCAATTGTTCTCTGAACCGTTTGTGAATTTATTATGACATACTTATATTTTTTTCTAGCGAAAAGTATATAAGTATACAGTCATTCATGTATACCTACGTACCTAACTGCATTAAATTAGTGATTTAAGCTGTTGTTTTATGTTCAAACAGTAGTCTCTAGATCCTTTTAAACTTTAGTCCTTGCATCTACTGAAATAGATGTTTTATGCAGCGTCCAGTGGCACATTCACTCACACTAGATGGATAAAGAGACCACTCGGACGCTGCAGTGCCTGGGAAACAGTTTTTTTTAGATAGAGTAGACTTGCCTAGCACCTGTAACATCCTGACATCTTAGTCGGCCAGGCCCACAGGAAAGGCAAGTCAATACATGCGTACTCAACCAAGCCGCGGGTTTCCTCACGGTCATTACACCATTGATTTGATAAATATGACTGTCTCATTGGTAATTAATAGAAAATGCATCGACGTAATTTCATTACTCTTAATATTACACAGTATGATAAACTAACGAACCTAATGCGTTATTAATTCAAATCATATAAACATTATAATTTAGAATATTATCCCCAAACGACGTTCACTTTGGGAGGTCCACGATTCCTAAGTATTTATCAACGGTTTTTCTCAGGCCCAATGAAAGATGAAGCGTAAAATTCTGGTCGTTTCAAGGGTTGAAATGTCTACTGTTACAGTAGGAGGGTCATTACATTTGATCCGCCGTGTTAATTTATGCGCAGTCTGTTAATCCGTGAAACTTTACTTAAGAACGGAAAAAGTAATTTGGTTATATAATAACAATTTTTTTTTATAACGTGACATCAATTTTACTAGTAGAATTTCATGAGTATATTCTCGTCATTATTTGGCGACATATGACACCAAATTTGTATTTTTATACTAATAATTAATTTCATGATTGATATCAATCCTTTATATGTCCCCACTACTGGGGTACGGGTCTCTTCCTGTATCGCGGGAAGGTTAGGCCATACTACACAACGGGAGACAAGTCCGGGTTGGTGGAGCATTGTAAGACAGTGGCGGGCCTTACTGTCAGAAGTAGATTTACATATTGTCCTACGACATACCAAAGGTAAGTTTTAAGTAGTATTGGTTTGTCAGAATATGTAATATGAGATAAAAACCTTTGTGGTACTCTAAAAGCTATGCCAATCATTTTACACTGTAATTTAATTGTTAAAAAATTGCGCCACTAGAAAATAATATACCGGACACGCATCAAAAAAGTAGTAAATAATTTGTGAAAGAAATGTTAAAAATATAAAAAGAAATCATTACCCATTGCAGCTGCCAACACTCGCGGTGCCTTACGGAATTAACACGTCAGCGCAAAAGCAGACAAATTGTGTATTGTTTTCACACCACCTAAATCTGCCTTCAACTCGCCAATAATTAAAGATACTCGATGGCGTTGTTGGTTTTGGTTTCAATGAGTCATAGTTGGTATAAGCAAAAGATATTGATCCAATTTTCATCAGTTATTGATGTATTCTAAGGTTTAATAAAAAAACCGATGTAAAACTGTGGTCAATAAATTATCAGTCAGTGTGACGTATGAATTTGAGAACAAAAATATTGAAAGTGCTTATACAAAATAAATATATTTCAAACACACAATATTATACTTACTTGCAGACGCACTTTCATTCACACACAAAGACACTTTTCAATTACACACATTTTCCCTTAAACTACTAACGAATAAACTCAAGAAAAACCTTCTGCGTTATGCTTAGGAAAATTTATTTAACCTTTTCGTTGCTTCCTTGCCTAAATAAAATAAAAACTATTATTATACGTATAGCACCAAACCAAACCAAAGCGATGTAGCCCGTAGTGAAATACCACAAAATACCTGCCAACTTTTTTTTTTTATTAATAGTAGCTCATGCTGAAATAGTCTCCATTTGCACAGCAATATTAAGTAAAACTGTAAAAGAAACATTAGATACCTATAGGTACAGGTTCAAACTAATTTAGGCATCTAAGGATCATTGTAAGATGTAATTATGTAAGAAACACTACATTTTTAGCCTCTAAATAGTTAGGTTTTTAAGAAACACTAGTTTGGAAACATTATTGTAAACATTTGAAATAAATTGTCTAATCTTATAAATAATCTTTTAATTGAAATTCTTAATAAATAATCCTTTTACTTGAAATCTGCTGGTGCATGCAGATACATTCATTACTATTAAAGTACCTACAAATTACAACATATCGCCTACCTGTACGAAACTGTATTACGTAATGTCGTTTCTTAAAATTTAAGTTTTTGGTATTCATTTATACACACTTTTCCCTAATTTGTGATTTAAAACTTTTTTGCACTTAGGTGTAAAACCTAAGCATCTCAAAGTTTTTTTAAGTTTCTTTTTTAAATAATTATGTTTTATAGAGGTAAATGATTCTATAGATGTGGAAGTAATATAGTCTTCTTTTTAAGCCGATGAATTCGTGAAATCGCCTTAGGTTATTTGAATAGCAAATGATGCTTCCAATTCGGGAGGATCATCTTGCAGATCTTCGATATAAAACTTAAATACTTGTTTACTTTTGATAAAACAAACATATTTGCATATCGCAATCTGAGGTTGTGTATCGTCGATTTTGCAGTCAGTTTTGATATTTACAGACATTTATTTATTTATTGAATATTGTAAATTACCCTTGAAAAGGTAAAATCGACATCCGGTGTTATGTTACTAATTGATGGATATCATCATTCATCTAGATATCAGTTGAATTTAAATAGATGAAGAAATTATTCATCTAGGTATAATATAAAAATGAATCGCTGAATGTGTTGGTAAGCGCAAATCTCGAGAGCAGCTGAACCGATTTCGCTAATTCTTTTTTTAGAAAATTCTAATACTTGGAGTACAAGGATGATTTTTACAGAGGGAAAAAAAAAGAATCGACTGTTAGGCGATACGAAGTTCGCTGGGTCCGCTATAGTTGTAAATATTTGCTGACTCAATTTTCACTGCAATATAAAAGAAATCAACGCATTTCATAAACTTAGTGGCTTAGCTTAGTTGCTGAGAATAAATTTAGTGCCTATCATAATTTAGCGGAGTTATACATTTAACGGGTAAAATTAATTATTAACCTTAATTCTTGATGTTTTGGATACGTTGTAGTTACCGTGGTTACGCGTATGCTGCAGCGGCGAGTACCTACAGGTAACCAAGGGAAATAAGTTTACTTACACTATTTTTATTTTTAATGCACTAACCCGTGCTAAGGAACAAATTTAAAAACCTATTTAGAGGTTAAAAATTTCACCCATGCCGGGATTCGAACCCGCAACCTCTGGCTATCCGTACCAGTAAGTTTACTTAATTAACGATCATGAGTAAACCTACCTACTAAATATAAATGTGTCTATGTGTCGCGAGGCATTAAAAAGACTATCATAATTTTAATGCTCACCAATTTTCCAATATATTTAGGCATTGTTTATGTTTCTATCTATCTATCTATAATCAGCCCACATCAACCCACTGCTGGGCATAGGCCTCCTTTTTATTGCGCCATTGCGTTTAAGTAGAAGAAGAAAATTATTAACAATTAATTACACATAATAAATCAGCACACACATCACAATAGCAAAAGAAAACCGAAAATATATACTATTTATTTATTTATTCGTCCCTAAACGACATAATTTGGAGGGCTCTTTCCAGCGTCGCCGTGCCGGCCATCCTTGAGCCTAACGGTATAGCACGGGACGATGGAAAGAGACCCGACGGTATGTCTCTGGTGCCGTGGCAGAGCGGGAGGCCGCTAGTGTGGGATGCGACCTGCGTGGACACACTGGCGTCTTCCCATGTCACCCACACCAGCAGGGCCGCGGGCGCGGCGGCGACTACGGCCGAAGGCCTCAAGCGGCGCAAATACTCTGTCCTTGGGGATGGTTACCTATTTGCGCCGTTTGGGGTCGAGACGATGGGTCCGTGGGGGCCCGAGGCGCGTAAACTTTAAAAAGAAATAGCGACGCGCCTCGTCGACTCATCGGGCGACCCAAGAGCTGGTAGCTACCTCGGCCAGCGCATCAGCCTGGCCATTCAGAGAGGGAATGCTGCCTGTGTCTTGGGAACTCTCCCCATCGGCAGCGGTGTAGACTTTTTTATTTAAACCTTTCTCTTTTTTTTTGTAAATAGGTATGTAAATCTTTTTAATATTAATGCTGTATATAGTTATAGGAAAATTTATTATTTTACATAAAAATCAAAATATGTATAAATAAACTAGATAATAAATCTACTAGATAACTATTAAATGTAATCAATGCAGAACCAATTTATTTATAAAAATATTATTTCATGTTATTATTATTTTATTTTATTTATTAGGCACACCAATAGCATACCTTCCGGACGATCGAACGATTATGATCAGTACTACATGTTTATGTTTATAATAATTCTATGTATACTACACACATGTTTTTGACACATAGTAACATTTGTAGAACTAATCGGAATAATCTGATATATTATCGACTGAAACTAAATAATTGAATTAGTTCACTTGATACATTATTTACAAATCATTATTTCTAAATTATTCTTCAAATTTTGAGCTCACAATAATAATGAAATAAAAAAATAAAATTTACTTAGTCAACGTCTATTCAACTTTAGTCTGAACAACTGTAGTTAAGATAAATCCTCATCCCAATTCATTTTAAGAAGCTTTTGAGCCGCCTCAAGTATCGTGACCGTTTGGCCACAGTACAACACTTTAATCCCGACTCTGCTTAGCCGAAATCTGCCGAAGATAAGTAATAGCTTAATACCACGTTGTTCGCGGCGAGGTGGCTGGTTTCTCGACTTGCCTGTGTACTTGCCGAGGCTCCGTTTAACAAATGTATGTTATTAACAGCTTCAGCGTTTACCAACAATAGCATCGTGAGCTGGTATTAAATCTACAGCTTAAAGCTTTTCTTCTGTTTGTTTAAAGGTTCGCGGCCTTATTTATAAATATACACTCTGTTAAAACACTCCGAAAATGCTCACTAAAACAGTATGTCGTGGAGATTTTACTAGGAAAAGGCGTACCACAAAGCGAATAAAATTAGCTTTGATTAGTGTTTTAGTGAAATCTTATTTAAAAAACCTCTTTAGAGGCTAAAAAACCGTGCTAGCGCTCTCCCAACTTAGACAACGGGCGACCACCGACATCAGTGAAATTTCGAACCTCTTTACAATACTCTCTGTATTACGTACAGGCAGAAACATCTGACTGAAGCATGAAATCGTATTTTTTATCAATAAGACCGTTAATACGTTTGGAGGTCACAAAATAAGAAAATTAAGTGCAAATCCCTAGCGCTCTAACGAAACGTTTAAGTGCAAATCCCTAGCGCTCACGAAGAATAGCGAGTGCTAGGAATTTACGTTTTATTTCATGCTTAGGTATTGTACCCTTCCTCAGGGCCAGTTTCTGACCTGAGAATTTCACTAAGTATTTCGGTAACTGTAGTGCTGTCTCTTCGAATTTCTCAGAAAAGAGCGTGACAGGACGTTACTAAGTATTTACTTAGTAATTCTCAATTCAGAAATCAGGTCTAATAACACTTATTTTCTACTATTTTAGAGCACTAGAAGAAAAAACTTTGGCCTTTATCTAAGTAATGAGATGATTTATACAGCGTCCAGTGGCTCCTTCACTCACACTAGATGGGTGAAGGGACCACGGACGCTGCATTGCTTTGGTGGGATATTGTTTTAGATGGATTAGGTTTGACCTAATCCATGTCCAAGTCCATCCTGACAGCTTTGTCAGCCTAGTCCACAGGAAAGACAAGTCACATGCAGAGCCAACCAACCAAACCAAGCGGGTTTCCTCACGATGGAAACCCCATAGATTTGATAAATATAACTGCTTCATTGGTAATTAATGGAAAATTCATCATCGTAATTTAATTACACTAAATATCACATAGGATGTTTTGAAAACCTATTTAGAGGCTAAAAATTCCACCCATGCCGGGATTCGCACCCGCGACCTCTGGCTATCCGTTTAAAATTGTTCTTAGCA
Organism: Yponomeuta sedellus; assembly: GCA_934045075.1. Lineage (NCBI taxonomy): Eukaryota > Metazoa > Arthropoda > Insecta > Lepidoptera > Yponomeutidae > Yponomeuta > Yponomeuta sedellus. Next base: position 16,892,388 of record OW203722.1, on the reverse strand, counting down.
CGGGTTAGTGCATTAAAAAGAATATAATTACATATGATGATTAACTAATGAACCTTATGCGTCATCAATTCAAATCATACTCATTTGAAGAACAACGGCTAGCATAACCAATGCAGATTGTAATATTACATGACTCTCTACAAGCACTGCACAGTATTGTATTTAAGTATTGTATTCTATTGTATATGTCACACCGCGGGCAGCTTATTAAACTTTTTTTTTCTCATTTGCATGGCTAACCGCAGTTTGGACCTGACTGAAAATCAGCGTTGCAACGGACAACTCTGTTGCAGCATTATGCTGAGTCGGGCCTATTTTGGGGGCTCAATACCTACGTAAGACGTATTTCATTATTTTGTTTTCGTGTTGTACGGTTTATTTATTTTTTACCTGTGTTTTTTAATGCTTATTGTTTTAATTTTTTTTTGTAACGGTTTTGTGTAGGTATGTATGTGTTTTTTGTTTTGTTTTGAGTATAGTGTCGTCAAAAATACATTTTCTTTCTTTCTTATTTTGTGCTCTGCACATACCTAAGCAACTTGAAACCATAAGTGTCTCAGTTCTTTGTAGCCCGGAGGCAGTACTGTGGCCGTACAGTAGGCTGTATAAAGGCAGCTAAGGCCACCCATCTAGCGCCCCACGCGGCGTCCTCAGCCACTGTGACGGATCCTCGGCACGCCCCTCATTTGTTATACAAATTTTATACTTCTACCCTTCGAGCGAACCCCGCCAAACTTGGCAAAAAGAACAATCGGTTGATGTGGCTGCCGAGATTGAAAATTTGCATGCGCTTTACCCAGAGAAGTCTAGACGTATATACCTATAAAATAGGTTACGTCTAGAGTTCTCAAAAACCAAGTGGTACAGGTTCACTACGTGGGTCTGTGACTTCTAGTTTCAGTTTTAAATAGGATAATAGAGCCTTAACTGTAACGGTGCAAACCTCCACATGTTTTTCTTTATATTTCTTTAATTCTGTCTATAGTATAATTTTTTGGCATTGCAACTTTACATTTCAACTAGACCCCACTACATAAATCTTCCTTTACCTGCTTGTTCTGTTGATTTTATCAAGTTTTCTGTTAATATTATAAACTAGCTGACCCAGCGAACTTCGTACCGCCTAATAAAAAGATAAAAAGATAAAAAGTATTTATTGCCATAAAAAGGTACAATTTTACTTATAATCTGACCCCCGATTCGAATAGTCGATTCTTTTTTTTTTCTTTCCGTAAGAATCATCCTCGTACGCCAAGGAGTATTTTAAAAAAATAATTAGCGAAATCGGTTCAGCTGCTCTCGAGATTTGCGCTTACCAACACATTCAGCGATACCTTTTTTATAATATTGGCCTTTTTGCATCTACTTAATGAGATGATTTATACAGCGTCCAGTGGTATCTTCACTCACACTAGATGGGTGAAGGGACCACTCCGACGCTGTAGTGCCTGGGTCATGGTTTTTTTATAGATGGTTTTTTTATAAGCCTACACCTTTTTTATATTATAGCTAAAACGCACAGTTGAAGTCATTCCAGTTTTATTATTTATCAAACGTCTTTACAACTACACATATTACCATTACTCACAGTTTATCAGGCTTGCGATTCAGGCCACTTAAATTTTTCGATAAATTTGGCCTCTAGCGCTGTCTTTTACAAATGATTCTTTCTATAGATTGCCAAAACAGATGTAGAGGATGGATGGCTTGGTCAAACATGACTTATCGTGGTATCTCGTGGCTGTTCAATGCCTTTTTATTTGTAATTGTAAAGCGACGTTCAAGGTAGAGATGGCAGGACCCCTTGACCTCTCTACGGGGTTGGCAAGAGAAACTTAAAAAACGGATGAAGCTTAAACCTGTTGCAAGTTGTCATACATGTTCAGTGCCTATTTAATTTTTAACCGACTTGAATAACGAAGGAGATTCATTTTGACCCATATATTGCTTTTAACGCTTAAATTAAAAAATAGCAACACGACAACTGAAAATTAACTACTAAGCGGGCGGGACCAAGCTATGTACCTATGTATGTAATGAGTTACGTTGCTAAGTTTGGGTCCCACCTGTTTAGTAGATAATTCAGTTTTACCCGACTATGGCGGACCCCAAAAGGAGAGTAATGTGTTTGGCTCGTATGTTTGTATGTAAGTATATCTGATTCTATATTCCGACATAACTCCTTAACCGATGCTGACATTTGGACATCTAAGATCGAAAGTGAGATGGAATCATAAGCAAATAAATCTCAATTAAGCTCAAAATGTCCATAAAATTTTAAGAGAAACTTACTACCAGTTCCCCTTATAATCTGTTAATTTAAAGTTAACAGCTGTTAGTTGTTTTTCTTTTGCACGCACTTTGGTGAAATAGCAGTTTCTATTGCGATATACAGGAGGTAAAACAGTTACTAGGTAATTTTTTTATTCTTTAAACGAATACCCATATGCGAATTCCTTTCACAAGACAATGTTTTCATACCCTTCGGAAAGAGATTTCATTAAATTCTCCATTACACGCAGACAATAAGCAATTGTACGGAGGCAGTCGTGATTGAGACTGCAGGAATGGGTTACGCACAACCCCCAGGGTGTTATAGGTCTCATGTTAACTTGTTAGCTTCATAGACAACGCCATGGGTAACTTAGATAAGTTACCCATGGCGTTGTCTATGAAGCTGGATATACTAGATATAGATAGATATCTAGTCGGCCCATAATCAGAGCCCACTGTGGGGCATACGACTTATACCAACATATTCAGTCCTTTTCTATTCTTGTGCAATGCTTCCTAGGCTCTTTCACAATGTGGTCGGCCCACCGGGCTGCGGCCTAAATACAATTCGTAGCTTACTGTGATAATTGGATGTAAATTGCAAATTCATTAAACCTCAAAATTAAAAGTAGATTATCCTAGACAAAGTAGCTCGTAATAACTGTCGTAATAACCTATGAATTGTAGTTTTGTGTAACCTGGCCTTGGTGATCTATCCACCAACCGTCAACTCGCTATTGGCAACCATTCAGTGACTACCTTAATCCACCGACCGTCTTCCCGCCTAACCAAATGTCCTGCCTAGCTTATGTAAAGCTAAAGTGCAAGTAGGTAGACTTATTATAACAATATGTTCTACAATGTACCGTAGTCGTAAATCCCAAATAATACTCGACTATGGCAGAACCAAACAGTTGGGTTACTATTTTAACAGTCTATTGTGTGTATGTATATTTATATTTATTATGTGTGTATTTACTAATGTTTGACCACAAGCCTTACCTTTAAACGTCCTCCGATTTTAATTTCTGAGACCGGGTAACATGGGCTTCATTTTATACGAATGATTTTACATCCGAATAAGTGGAAGAATCTGTTTTTTGCTACTTATTGCATACCTTATCTCTGAGAGATAGAAAAAAGTACCTAAGGACTTAAGTTTCACGCTTGTACGGAGTGTATTAGCGACATAAATATATGAATATCTGAAATAGGAACAAAACATTTTAAAGCTATAAATTGCATTTTTTGCCGATGTATATTAGAACAGTGAACATAGTAAAAAAGCTCAAAGTCGTCCACTCAGCAAAAGCCTAAATACGGAGCTGCTTCTTGATTAAATAAACCTTCAACGGAGCATCACGCTGCGCCCTCGGCCAACGTCCGTCTTCGGCATATCGCACTGAGCTCTTGTCATTCAACAACATTACAATACGCGAATGTAAATTGCCCCCTCGCTACCTACAAAGGTGCATAAAACAGAACTTCACCTGAACCGCAGTTGTTTTTACCTATTCACCAAATAACCAGTAGGCAGCTAAATTCATGGACATATTACACAGATCTCGTAGGTGCTAACTCGACGATAGATTTTATACAATAAATACGAGTACATAGATAACACAAATGCTTAGATCCGAAACACACTATAAAAGTTCGTTTCCTAGTTTACTCGGCCGGGGATCGAACGTGAGACCTTCGGTTTTACAGAATGGTCGGTAAATATAGCTTGCAGTTAATTAGGAAACGTAGTAAAAAATAGTATTTAGCGCGATTAGAACCGTTTAATATATAACTATGTATGAGTATCGCGAATCATTCGTCGTTATCAACCCTTGTATGTCCCCACTGCTGGGGCACGGGTCTCTTCCTGCATCGCAGGAAGGTTAGGCCATACTCCACCACGGGGGCCAAGTCCGGGTTGGTGGAGGATTGTAAGACAGTGGCGGGCCTTACTGTCAGAAGTTATCAAGCCACCTCTGACATGGCTTAACGACTGCCATTATATGACAACCGGCACCAACGGCTTAACGTGCCTTGCGAAGCATGGAAGCGCTCGGAAAAATGTCACTTAAGGTAGTGAAGGGACGCTCACCCATCCTGTACCTGACCGCGCCTGTTGTTGCTTAACCAAGTGATTGATTCCAATCACACGGTTCGCCTAGGCCGCGAGCGAATCATTAAGAAATACTAAAATCAGTATTGTTTACGTTTCAATCAATCAATTAATAATTCTGTAGCTACTCGTCCACTGCTGGAAATATAGGCCTCCTAATCTTATAGGGTATGTCGGTCACCTCAGTTTTTTGGACATTTTTGATGTGAACAATCAGAGAGACTCCAGGTGAAACCATTTCCATAGGCTGAGCTACTTTGAATCAGTGGACTAGTCATGCCCTTACTTTGTCATTGATATGGCGTTCATCGTACTGCAGACACCACACGAATGTAATCCAATGACATAAATCACAGACAAACCTTTTTTTAAGAAGTAGAGGTAAATTGACTTTCTGTGCCATACTACTGCATTCAACTTCTTTGTAAGAGGCCGCTGCTGTAGGTTAAACTCAATTTAATACTGGCACTTATTGTTTACAATGCACATTTATTCTTACATTTATCGGATCAATTAAGATACTTGTAGGCAAATCTAGAGTTACACTTTCGTGTGCAGGGAAATTTTATTGGCAAGAAGTATCTTTTTAATGTCCGTTAATTGGTTTCGAATAACGCGGATTATTATTTCTAGAGACTGGTATCTTCGAGCGAAAACTTATGGTATCCGTTGATGCAATGCTTATAATAATTTAAAGCAAAAATGTAACTTTATTGCTAGCAATAAAACGTATTCAGCCTCTAAATACATTCAAAGGACTGCGTTCAAAGTAGGAGGTTGCTGTTTTTAACTTAATCGATTATGGGCAATAAAATAAAGTCAATAAAGTTAATTTGTCAACGCGTGCGACTAAAGACTTGTGCAGTTGTACGACGACTTAAAAGAAAGTACAGTTTTTTGCATATTTCTGCAAGCCTGCGTTGCCTATTAATATTCAATGGTTATAGGGACTAGTTTGGATTTATCTCCTTTATTGGAATGGCGACAGCGGTGAATTAGCCAAGTTGGTAGCATTCATGGCAATTTGTTAAAGATAAAGTAGCTATTTGTCTACAAGAAGTAACATTTATCAGCGTTCAACACGATCTCGGCGGGATGCCTTAGCTTCTTACTGTAGTCAACTTTACGATTTCATTGTACAGCAAGTACTTTATGGTAATTAAGTTATGGCCGAATAGTTTTCCGCTATTTTTAACGGAACCGATAATTTCGATTCAAAATAACTCAGTGTTCAGTGGCAACACTATTTTATTACTCGATGTAGTTGCTCAACCGAATAGTTCCGATTTGAGGATGATCATAAAATAAAATGAAGTGCTGACAGTATGATTCGTGAGATTATATCACACGCGAGGCCACAAAATTAAGGGATTTAATAACTTTCCCGGTTCGAAGCAAGAATTGGTTTTCAAAACGCATTCCATATTTAAAATTACCGTCGCTGGGTTTCGTTCCACCTCGAAATTATGACTTAATAAAAATTGAACTGAGTCGTAATTCATGCAGTGATAAAAGAAGCAGTGACGTCTATGCTCTTCTAATATAATTTAGAACCGAGAAATCTATTAACAACACTTGAAACTTATCGCATATGGAAGGAATAATATTTTAATAGAGCTAAGAGCCGCCCCGGGCTTCAACTACCGTATCGTACAAAATTTTAAACCATCATTGTGTAACTTGGGAGAAAATTTAAGAGTGCTTCGTTCAGTTTCGGTTCATGTGCATTAATTTAAATTTAATTAATGATTCCACGCTAAGAGTACTTACGAACAATTTAACTTTAATTCAACGAGGAATTACTTGTATGTTTAATAAGATTATAAATTAGTTTGGGCAGAAAACAGGGCAGGGCAGTCGACCAAATGAATACAGTTAATTTGAATTTCGATAAGTAGAATCTAATAAAAATCGTACTTAAGTGACATGCCGACTGAAACGCGGGGTTTTAAAATGCAAAATTTTAAAAACCTATTTAGAGGCAAAAAATTCCACCCATGCCGGGACTCGAGCCCGCGACCTCTGGCTATCCGTGCCAGCGCTCTTCTAACTGAGCTAATGGGCGACTATCCGGCATCAGTGAAACTTCGAATCTCTTTACAATACTCTCTATATTACGATTTAATGAGTTAAAGTGTCCCCGTGTAGAGTAGTAGTTTAAAATGTGGAATTACTAGAGATACTATTTGTCTATCTATTGCATAGCATAACTTGTTTGATTCAGCTTTAGAAGGTATTGTCGTTTGTGTACAACTTCTAAAGCTGAACTTCTAGCCTGCATACCAAATTTCAAAGCCTTATGAAGTAGAAGATTCGGTGACCAATTCTGAGTAAGTAAATGACAGTATTGACGTATTTTATGTGTTGAATGAAGAATTTTATACAGACAAATAAAACTTGGTGCGTCTGGCGCCACCATTGGAAAAAAATCATAACTTATTTTATAATACGTTTTTAACTAAAAATGAACTCGAGAAATCTTAACACTTATTTTTAACACATTGATTCTAAAACGGTGTTGCCGTTTGTGAGCTATTTCCTCACAAAGGGTGAAAATAGGCGTGTAAGTCACATTGAGCTTCTACTCTTCTTCTTCTTCTTCAGGTTATATGTTAGTACACTGCTGGACATAGCCCTCTCCTAATGAGCGCCATAGCACCCTGTCTTCAGCTTGCCGCATCCAGCATCTGCCGGCAGTTTTTCGCAGATCGTCATCCCACCTAGTCGGAGGGCGTCCTACACTACGCCGAGTCGCAGTCTCCACTCAAGAACACGTTTACTACAACGGTTGTCGGTTCTTCGCGAGATATGGCCGGCCCACTGCCACTTCAGCTCGCTAATTCTCTGAGCTATGTCAATAACTTTGGTTCTCTGTCAGATGCATTCGTTGCGAATCCTATCCTTCAGAGAAACTCTGAGCATAACTCTTTCCATAGCTCGCTGAGCGACTTTGAGCGGGTGGACCAGCCGTTTCGTGAGTGTCCATGTCTCGGCTCCGTAGGTCATCAACTCATCACAGGTAGGACGCACTTATTAAAAAACTTTCGTTTTCATGGCGGCTGTACACACTCGCTTGAGAGCCAGCGAATTTATAGTTCACGGCGAGTTTCACAGTACGATCCCATAGTATCTATTGTGTAAAACCGGCAACGAATTATAAACTCTCGGGCGAGCGTGTACAGCCGCCATCAAGAGGTATTGATGACGAGAAGACTTGGCGTAGTTTCCTTCCTCTTGGCCTCATTCTCGAAATTGTTTTTACCTAACTGCAAAATTTAATAGAATAATCTACTCTCCTAATTCTATTAATGGCTTAAAAACCATTTTGACTCTATGCGAATCGGTGAAGTCAATACATTAAAGACAACATGCGTGCATCAAGTGAATCGGTCAGCCGAGTACCTAATAAATTCAAAGAGCCGACTCGCCGTAGTGAGAAGTCATCCATTTACAGAAGCCGCCAACGTACACGGACATAAATCTAAGCGCAGTGTCGAATGCCCCGCACCGCTCTCTCTTGAATGGGTATCAAAGATGAGGGATGGCGGAGCCTTAAAGCCAAGCTCTATAGCGGCATGTCAACAGCCGCCTTAAACAGGACGTTTTGACAACGCTGATATTTAAATTGAAATATGTAACCCGTTGCCAATAGCTACCCAGCAAACGTATCGATGGAAATAACATTTCAATGATATGCGCGGCCACTTAACGAAAAACAAAGGGACGAGAGTGAAATTGAGGAAGCGTAAAACCTTAGGACAACTTATGGAAGCTTTAATAGGAGCCCATTGTTACTCGTTTTGGATTAAATTTAAATGGAGCGGAATTATAAGTAAATTCATCATTCTTGGTTTAACCATTTCTTCTGAAGAGTTGACGTCCATTTGACGGCGCCCAAGGTAAAGTTCAAAGCTTGGGAAAAAAACACAATGGGATTATACAGCCCTAATGGGCGACCCAACATGGGCATTAATCTCATCATACAATATTGATGTTTTCACGATTTATAGCCGATCGAGATGGCGGAATCACAAAGTCAAAACTCCTATTAACGTGTGAAGAAAGTCACCAACGCTGAAAAGCTAAATATTCCGCTCTGTGACATATTTTTATGAATTCTTTAGACCTCGTTAGAGACTTTAATATCTCCCGTTTTCGAATACAATCGGAGTTCAGGGCAGACATTATTCATAATATTTTTATTAATGTGTGCATAGTAATATCTATTCCTATACACGTCTCGGCAAAAACTAAGCCCATTCACAAACACGCCCCTCAGAATATTTGGAGGGTGTTCAAAAATCTTCACTGTGAGGGCCTTGCAAAAGATATTTAAAATATGTGAGGGGTGTCAACTAAAAACATTACTATACTTTTTTTGTATATTTTATTTTAGGCTTCGTATTTGTAATATGTTTTTTACATGAATTCAAAGTTGATATAAGATATACAAGCTAGTATATTCTGATTCCTTCTATGACAGCCCTATATTAGATGCACAGTAAGTTGACTCTAATCTGCTTAAAATCCCTCCGACATTCGCTTCCAAATCACGTTCCACGATTGTACGAGATTTAATCTGTTTCCCGTCCGAGCAGAAATCTCCGTCTGCATTGAGTTCGTTAATCGTTGAATAATTTACTAGGCAGTGTATGCGTTGAGATGCGCGTCTTCATTTACATGCTCTGCATTCTTAAGCAATACTAGCTCATTGTTTTGCGACGGTGCTCTGAATGAAATTTTCACATCGGCGGCTTTATCACTCTTGATCGGATCGTGTTTTTCATGTCGAACGGCGGCGTGCTCACAGTGTAGACTAAAAAAAAACAGAACGTGGAAGTCTCGTCTGGTCATTTTCAAGATCGTGATAAGTTGCAAACTTATTCGTCTAAAATACAGGCGTGTGATATAGCAAGATGTTTGATAACCTATTTAGAGGCTAAAAATTCCACCCATGCCGAGATTTCGAACCTCTTTACACTATTCTCTGTATTACGTACAGGCAGCGACATCTGGCTTAAGTAAATTGCATCACTTATAGCCCCGACTACCTACTTTGCAGTTAGGTTTTTACATCGGAATGATATCACTGTACCCACATGATTATACTATTTTTACTCTTAATGCACTAACCCGTGCTAGGTTTTTAAAATTGTTGTTCGCACGAGAATCGATCGCGCGACGTAATCATGAATCTGTGGTCATTCATTCACCACTCATTCGTTCCGGTGCCGTCGCTCGCGCCGCTACTAATTATCCATCCATCTGCACACACATTCGCACTGTGACATACGCGCGTGATAAGTGCTCGAATTCTCGTGAAGTGATAGACATTTGGTGACCAATAAACTTTATCAGCTCAAAGAACAATATTAGACTATAAGTGAACAGTGCAGGAGTGTTCCCCGTGCGCTGGACGCATCAGCTCATCCATCACCGCTCATCATCTGCCCAACAGCTCAAGGTGATCCATCATCCGCCATCACCAAGTAAGTCCATTCACATCACCTCCCATTCCGCTCTCTCAATCAGCCCATCGTGAGGTAGACCTAGCCGACACTGGCTAACTACCAATTGTCCTTAGCACCGGTTAGTGCATTAAGAGTAAAAATAGTATAAAGATGTTTGATGTTTGGTGTCTGAGCTGTTTAAAAACCTCAGCGCTTGAAATTGCCAATCGAGGTAGGCACGTGTGGTAATTGACATTATACTTTTTTCCATAAATTTGTCCAATCTTCGATGCTCTTTCTTGACTCACAACGCTCTCCCCCAGTGATCTCTACACAGTTATACAATAGTTGTTGTTTCAGCCTTCTGCGATTCTTGCTCTGTCAAAATGAAGTGGACGCAGTGTCCTTTATTATTCAAAGTCACCAGCTCTGTCTGTTTGGAAAGACGCTGTGGGACAGTAGAACGTGAAGTGTGACATTTACTTGGCACTCTGTACTTTAACACTTAGTTGTTGCTGTATTCTCCATCCTTTACTATAAATTCGTATCGATATCTTAGGTGTAACTTTTCTATAGACTGTTATAATATAATAATATTTAATCACATAACATAAGAGTGAAAATTAATGGAGCAGTTACTTATCTCATACCAAAAGATGAGAGCCAAATTACTCCACTACATTACATTCATTACCACTTCCATTTTCGCTAATAACAAAAGCCGGTGTGGGCGTAACAACGCGTCCTTAACACCTCCCATTTCAGATGTAAATCTGCAATATTCCCTTAAAATTAAAAGTTTGATTGTAACACGTGACGACAGCCGCTGCGGGCCAGTGTCCGCGGACGCAAATTATGGCAATCTTGACACCTACGAGGCGCTAACTGGGAGGGACCCTACAATTTGCAAGACGTGCAAAATTGCGCGCCGTACGTACCGCGCGGGCGCTGGCGGCGCCTCCCGAACCCAGGGCTTTGACTGCCTTTGCGGTAGTGATTTCCCGCAATAATGTTACTTATTTGCGCATAATATAAGCACTTTATGGTATTTTAAATTAACTCCGACTTAATGGCCTCGAAGGAAGAAAATTACTTTAAAGTTTGCAACTCAAATAGCTGCGAGATTAGCATCAAAGTTACTTCGGGCGTTTGATTTTTGTGATTTTTTGTAGTGCAGCTAATAAAGATCTTCGACGTATCACTTCCGAAACCACCTGGTATTGGGGCTGCCGAATGCAACCGCGTGTAATACAGTCCGGCGGACGTCGTAGACGCCTACCGGACAGACGCCGCGCGAGACAATGGCCGGCGAGCAACAAAAGGGAGCTTCGATTTAAAATCGGACGGGCAATCTTTGCGGTGTAATCTTACAAATATTTATTATATGTCAAAACAATATGCCGAAATGGTACGCTTATTGCAGTTTTTACAAATGCGCCTGCCTTGGCGCGAGGGCTCGTTAGCGTGAGGTACGAGGCATTGTGGGCCACAATGGAGGGCGGGGCGCGGCGGCTGCCCCCGGCGGGCCAGGCGCGGGAAAGCGCTACATTTAAATCAATGACGGAGCTCGCTGTGAGCTATGGCTAGCTTGAGATGCTTGATGACAGGCTGGACTTCAATGGGGTGGCGTGCCTGGTCTAGTGGGATTCTTAGTCCTAAGTACGAATCTTTAGTGCTTCAATACATACAAAGTGATAAATAAGTTTGATTTATCAATTGGGGTAGAAGGAGCTTGGAAACGAATTCGACCAGCAGCGCAGTTTAAATTTGTTTAAATGTAAAGAATTTACTTTCTATTTTAATGTCAAGTCAAGGTGCAATAAACAGCCGTCTAAAGTGGAGAATAAAGCAGAGAAAATACAGCATATATTTACCATTTTCCAGTTTGGCAGTTGATGCCCAATTTTATTCTTAATACCTTTTTTTATACCCAATAAGATCCAGTAAAAGCCATCGGTTTTGTCTAAGTAAAGCGTACTTAAATTTGAAAAAGATTGATGATCCGACCATAACGATTGCCTTTTGTTTTCGGTGACTTTAAGCGCGGTACCCTATTTTTATCTATGTATTATACAATATGGCGCAATCTGTACTGATGTAGCTGTATTAGGCTTATGTTAACTTTGAAACATTTGCCTGTCTCGTTATCATTAATTTTCTGTCTAATCAAAAAAATCTGAAAAGACTGCGTTATCCGCAATCCCAGAGGACAATAAACATAATCGCACCAAGCAATCAAGATTCATACATTGTATCGAAACTTTTCAGTTACGAAGGTGTTAAGCTTCATTAAACATTCTCCACTGAAACTTGTTTCGTACCCGCGTTAACTTTTCCCTTTGATGATGAAGAAATAATCGTAATAGGTATCGTCCGAAAAGTCCCGTTCCCCGCTGTAGGGACGAGCGGGCGCGGCGCACGCCAAACACGCGCTTCATGAGTTTTACGACAAAATAATATTCTTTAATTATAATGGAGCGTCGCGAAGGTAAAAACCAGCGCACGCGACGTCTGTATTAAACATTAATTGAAGAAGTGCACCTGCAGTGATCCGCGATCGGGTTTGCGGAGGCTTCGATCAACCGAGCGGTCGGCGACACTCCCCGGAATCCGCTTTGTGTCCCTAATTAAATGAAATACAATTATAATTTTGTCACTAAAAAGTACCCCCAGCATAAGGCGATTATTAAAGCACAACACGAGGCATAAAAAGATTCAGTTACATGCCACACAAGAGCTGTTTTGTTGGTGCTCCACGCAAAACAGTTAACTCTCTTTATGTGATTTTGATGGTACGAATAAAAGATCTGTGAGAATTTGCGGTGAGATTTCCAAACTTTTTCACTGAGTTTCGAGCTCCTCTCTGTATATGAAACCAAATTTAAATTAAGAGTCTCAATAATTGTTAATGATTTTGAAATCAATTATTCTAAAGTAAATTTATCCTGCTAGATTTGAATTTAATTTATTTCAACTATCACAATCATTTTTGACGAAGTCTCGAACAAAGAGCACGACTCCACCTAAACTTACATCGTGTACTGGACTCCGCCGGCCGTCATTACCTTTACCTACTGGTCATTACAACCGCCCTCAAGGTCCATTCTAGTTACCGTCACTTGGTATAAATTATACAAAAATAAGCACACAAGGAGAGGGATAGCTAGATGGGCTTCAGGGAAGGCAGACAGTGACGGGTGTCAGGAGGGCAGGTGTCACGGGACATCTGCCCACCCGCCGACCGGCACGTGGCTCAACTCGCGTTCGTAGAAGGGGAAAAAATTAACCGATTCATTAAGAGTTTCCCCAATTAAAAAGGATGAAAATCTAGGCTGATCGCTTTGGTAGCGTTATTTAATATTTTTCGTTGGAAAGTGTTTGTTAATCAGGACTTATCCTAATTAATGTAACCTGTGTGAAAGTATATTATCTACATACTGAATCATTCAACTCCAAAAATCAATCATGTCCTTCCACGCTAACTGCCGTCCCAACAAATCCCATTAATTGCCTTTCAACGGATATGAGCACCATAAGGTAAATAATATATATTAGCTGTGTGATTTAATAATAAAGAATATTCTATCCTATTTAAAGAATGAGTTGACACATACAGTCTGTTTATTCTTACGTCAAAAGTGACATTTTATGCCAAAACTAGATTTTTTTTGTTTTTTGTTTGTTCTATTCTTTTTGTTGCACTAACCCGTGCTAAGGACAATATTAAAAACCGGCACGCGCCCGCGACCTTTGGCACGGTTAGCCAGAGGTTGCGGGTTCGAGTCCAGGCATGGGTGGAATTTTTAGCCTCTAAATAGGTTTTTAGATATTTTCTCGCAATTTCATGAACTTGGGTTATCAAATTGGCAGCGTGTTATCTAAAATAGTGTCCGAGGTTACTTTTTTTAGGGAAATGTGACAGTTTTTAAGTAAAAAGTCCACTTTACCTGTAGAATCTTGTTTACCAAAATGGACAAGTAAGAATAAATAGACTGTAGGTGTATAAATGTCGTCAAGTCAAATCGTAACTGTCATTTGTTTTATGACAATTGCAAAATATCCTGAAGAGTTCAAATATCAATTTGGATTTACGCAACTACTGCAATACTGTTGAACAAAACGGTACAAAAATACCAAATTCGCTGAAGCAATCATACTAAAATCACACACATTTAGCATTTTATCTGCTCAATTACTTCGGATGTGTTCTCCATACAAAGTAGCTGGGTTGCCAGACCTTTGCCAGTCTGTTACATTGTTTCTCTCGTGAAGAAAAAAAAATTCATTGCCTTTCGGGTAAGCTTGGTTTATCAAGGCAATAGATCAAAAGTGGGTCAAGTGAGAGTCAAACTTGCACACAGAGGGCTCCGTAACCATAAGCAAGTTACTTATATATGATTTCATTACTTTTTACTTACATTACCACCTTTGTTCGTCAACGGCCTGAGAAAATATCTAGTTTCAGAGGTAAACAATTTTTGCATTGACAAGACGATACTTATTCTCGATATTTGGAATTACAAAATTTAGTAACCCAAAATAATTTGGAACAAGCTTCCTAACTATATTCAAGAGAGTCAATCCGTATATGCTCTAAGGAAGAGGATAAAAGAGCACCTATCTAACATCACATAGTTAATAGGTTTATGTATGTATAAGTATATATGTAAGTATATATATAAGTATATTTATATAGTTATAAATATTTCTCCCTTCCTCCCGCTATCCTAATTTAAACACCCAATGCTAAAGTTGGCTGGAAGAGATCTCTGTTAGAGATAAGTTCACCTTTGAAACGAACTTTATGTAATGATCTTTCAAATTTACTATTTGCAATAAAGAATAAAGAGATCATTTTTATTTAATTATGAAAGTATGAGAAAATCATTAAAATCCTCTTTGTAAAATATATTTGAAGTGGGTTTTTCTTCATAAAAAGGTGTTTAACACCCTGAAGTAGAATAGATACATATATTGCCAGTATAAGCGCAGAAAATGCGTCCTATTGGCTCTCTGCAGCGGTAGAAACCGCATTCCCGAATAAAAAAAATGGGAAAAATTTTGACTCCAAAATCCACACTATTCAAATAAAAAATGAACCTTGTACGTCTGGTAACCCTACAAAAGAGTGTATTGAAGTATCAGGCTAACTGTATTTAATTTTGTCACAAAGCTTCCGAGTCCTTGTGTTTTCAGCTCCTCCTACCCTATATTACTTCGGGTATGTTATTATAAAGTATCCTCGGGGGCTTGACAACGGTTCTTTAGGTTTGATGACAAAGAGAGCATTGGAGATGCCTACAATTTTATAACAATTTCATATATTTATCTCTTCGGAATATATCTTTTGCTGGCTTCAGAAATTGAAAATAAGTTTCCACAATATTTACTTATCACTTCAAGATGATTTCGGATTTGCTTATGTATAACGCGTAACTTAACATTTTCAGAAAGTATTATAATATATTTTAGTTAATATAAAAACCTTCTTTAAAAATCCTTTCTGACTTTTTAGTGCTAGTATACTTTTGAGTAAATTTTACGCTTTTTTTAGTTTCATTTCGTTTATTTATTTTTCGAATATTTTTATTGTATGTACACCGAAAATACATAATTTTTTTTTAAATATTGAATAATCCTACTAGACTAGTTTTTACAATTACTTAGCGTCTATATTTATGCTGTTTAATAATTTATAAGAGTTCTGTTATGTGCTGTCGTCGAAATCTGCTGATAGTTTTAAATGATTTGATTTGACGTGTAATGAGCATTCCAGAGAATAACATCTCACAATATAACCGGGAGAGCTTAGCGAGCATACTAGCAAAACGAAGTAAAGGAGACGGATACACTTTCATACATTCTTGGGCCCGGGTGTAAAAAGGTGAAAGAGATGTCAATTTAGAGCTTATATTATTATATTAGCAAACCATCTCGGAAAATTCTGCGGATTTTGGCAATCTGAGAGCAGAGTTATAAGAGATTTAGTAAAAGCGAGGCTATGCAACAAGCTGACAATGAAACTTATACTAAACTTATCCGTGTCCGTACAAGTTAAGCAAGATCGTAAGTCTGTAGAAAGAAAGCACTGGTTGGAGAATTATAATAACAAAAAAACAGGAAACACACTCAAAACGCACTGAACGATACGAGAAAACGAAAATCGTGATCATAGATTGAGTCAGGGAGCTGTCACGCCTGTCACCCTGTCACTGTTACAGATTAAAAATTCAGTTGACAAACACGGGTTACTACATGCAGACTAATCAATTAAAGTAATCGGCATCCTATTTTATTAGGGTCATAAACTTATTTTTAAGATTTTTCGTCTTCCAGATTGTGAATTGAGCTAATTTTTTATATTTTAAAATAGAAAAATATATCGAATTTTTTAAACCATATCTCAACTATTTACAATCGGGCCCAGAAATCCCCGTCTCCTTTGCTTCGAGATTTTGCTTCAGAATCAGACAGCAATGACATTTAAAACATGCTTAGTCTAATATATAAAAATATACAAAATATCAAAATTATAGATGCAAATATATTTGCTTGAGTCCGTTAATAAAAAACAACTAACATGACTGATCATGTTCTTAAAAATAAAGTCCTTTCATGATTTTGGCGGACATCTTTTATGGTTTTTTTTTAACTATCATCAGTATATTTATAAGTTAAACACTTGTTGGGGTAGCGTCTTCCATATAATTCTGTTACAGGCCAGTTCATCGACATTCTGGTACATCAAGACATGCACCTTCTCCTTAATTTGGTCAAAAAACTTTTGGTCATTTTTACCTTTTCAATATTTGAAAGGGTAAAAAGGGAGAGACATAAGACTTATCCTCTTACCTCGGGCAGAAGATAAGTCTTGCCATCCAACGAGGTAATGTAGCCAGCATACTGGGGACCCTCCCCAGAGGCGGCGATGATCTGGGCGCAGTAATTGGCTTTTAGGTAGGGTTTTAAATTAATTAATTAGTAAAACATATTTAGATATAATTCTTTACGTTGAAATAAATTGATTAGATTACACTCTACAAAAAAATATATCTGAAAGCATTATCTGAATACTCCATATATTTTCTTGTCATCGATAACAGCAAAGCTCGCCAAAGATTCCGCTATCGTCTCCAAACAGGAGCCGCTTTAATCGCCGAGGACAATTTGTATGAGAGCGTCGCCTGCGCAGCCTTCGGCCCTAACTGCAAATTATTATACCTGGGAGGAAGTACATAAGTGTGACCCTTGTGGCCGTAAACTTAAGAGTTGAAATGCAACCGACCAATGTTTACGTTTTATGCAGATGCTATAATGAAATGTAACGCTGAGTTCCTTAAACTGACTGTTATAAGAGCTATAATCCTGAAAATATGTTAAAGTTGTGTCCCTATGTAGATATCCCGGTCAATTTATAAGCATCGGAATCTTTTAGTAATTGGTGGATCTCGTTGCTTCTTGAGGCTTGTAAGTAATAGCCATATTACGTTGTTTGTGTATGGATGAATTATAGTGTGTGGTACTTGGTGTCTTTGCCGGCTGTTACGAGGCATCACTGTCTGTGATATTTTGAGTTTTTTTAAATATAATAAATATAATTTATTATACTTTACTGTACGAAATATTACATATGTAAGCTCGCCTTTGTACATGTTATTTCTTACGTAATGATGGGTAAACTGTCTGTGACTAAGCTAGTGGCATTTTCCGAGCGATTCCGTGCTTCGCAAGGCACGTTAAGCAGTTGGTGCCAGCTGCCATCGATAGATGGCAGTCCTTAAGCCAAGTCAGAGCCCTTAGGGTGGCTTGAAAACTTCTGACAGTAAGACCAGCCACTAGTCTTGCAAGCCTCCACCAATCCGGACCTGGCCCCCGTGGTGGGGTATGGCCTATACCTTCCTAAGGGAATAGACCAGTGCCCTTCGGTGGGGACATAATGGGTTGATGATGATGTTATTAGGCGTATGTTAAATCCTAAATCCTAAATCAATTTGGTGTCGATTGGAAACTGCTTATAATTTAAGAAAATATATGTCCACAGACTAAAGAGTTTTATTACACTTAAACAGTCCTACCATTGACAGGAGCTAACCCAAGCAAATTAAGATTTCAGTGATAGCTCGCCAGCTTTTAAACATCAGATTATTTTGCATTGCCTTAACATATCAAGTGCAATACCCGCTCGCACTCAACGCTCGCATTAAGATTACGCAGAACCGGCTGCAACTCAATCTTCCATAACTTTTCCTGCCCAATGATAGTTTGCAAATGTCCTTCAGAACCATTGTTGTAGTGTCAACATGCTCTGTATTAAGTCCTTTGAAATGCAATCGTCAACTCCTATGTAAGCTTGCGCAGGGGCAAGCTCCTTAATGTCGTGTGATAATATTATTATTACGTAACTTTTGCTAACTTTTGTGTTCACAAGCTTATAGGTAACTTTTATTTACTTCTTAGAAATAAACACTTGGTTCACTTCATTATAAATTGTATTTAAAACTCTTATAGATATTTATGTTCTTTTAGGATTTTCAGTGCCAGCAAACACTCTAGGAAACCTCAATGAAAAGAAAAACTCAATTGTTAGATTGCAACTTCGTTACGTAAGATTTGAGGAATGATGTCCGTTCAGACAATGACTTATGCTATTCAAAGCGCATACACACAGTTTTTCCTACGCTACGCAAAATACATTTGTAGTTGGTGTAAAAATAATGTATTTATATATAAATAATTTAATAGTAAGTATATCACTAAGCTTACGAAAAACGTATTTTTATAGGATCTACAAAGGTACTCGCTAACGTGAAGGAAAACATCGCGAGGAAACCTGAGAGTCTGAGGTGTACAGATACCTCAGTGCTTGAAATTGCCAAATCCGCGGACTCTCTCTGAGAGAAGGCCTGTGCCCTGCAGTGGGGCGTTATTAAGCTACATAATAAAAGTACCTATTTATTTTCATTAATCTATATATTTTGTAGTTTTGCATTAGATTACTGTATATCATAGTTTCAGTCTATGTGAAGTCTAGGTCTAACAAACCTATGTTGCTATATCGAAGGCTATATTGTTAATAAACCTTCTAAAATTAGTCCAGTATTCATGTTTTTTTAATTTTAACCATAAATAAACTGAAAAAGGGTCTGTCGCAAGCAAAAAACCCTTATAATATCCTACAAGATTTAGTAATAGCCGAATAATGTAAAGTAAAACTTTTATACAACACATAATATCATGGTCACCCTCTTATTGAACATCTAGGGTTTAAGAAAAAGATGTTATCTAGTGCAAAATACCTAATAAGCACCAGCCTGCTGTGACAGTTGTTTGGTACCCGCTTTCGCTGTAATACTAATCGTGCAGAAATAGCCACATAACAGTCTTCTATCTTGCTTATATATAAAAACTAGCTGTGCCCCGCGATGTTCATCGATTTTCCCATGGGAATAAGATATTTTCCCGCAGTGAAAACCATTTAATACAGGTGTCAATTCAAGGTGTCAGCTAACTCCATACCAAATTTTACTACAATCGCTCCATCTCCAGCTGTTTAGAACAACAAACATACATACTCACAAACTTTCGCCTTTTTAATATTAGTGTGATGAATTGCTCTCGCTAAAACTCTAGAACGGCTGGACAGATTTGGCATTTTTTTAAAATTTATAGTGTGGAAAGTTTAAATGGTAAATACAAAAAAGGTATAGGTGATACAATGTCTATAGTCAAGGATTATTTTACTTAAAGCGTGTTGCTATCTTTATATAACCTGGTAATATTCTTCATTTTTTCATTCTTTATTTCTCATTCTTTTCATCATTCTTTATTTTAGGATTCCTTACCTCATAAAAATGGATTCCTCAAGGAATTGCTTCGTCTTCGTCGGTCCGTCTTTCTACCTGTCAACCGTTTCGAAACCTATCAATACATTTTCAAAGGAACAGCGCAAAAGCTAAAATAATATAACAACAATTTTTCTTTACTCATACTCTTGAATGTAGGTCTGAAGTTGATTAAAGGGGGTTCAAAGTAATACTTTCAGCCCCAGCCCGCCGTGAAAAAAATAGGCGGGAAAGTGGCAATTATTTGTTTTTTCAAGCTGTAGAGTTTTGTTCAAAATCAATAGTTTACTCGTACCACGAGTTAAAGAGGCTACGCTCGGGCACCAAATCCGGTCTCCGAACGATATAAGTTATTTACTATTGTTTTCATACCATACCAAGCATTACACCAATATTACCCGGTGTGACAGGGAATGGCTGATGACAGAGGAGTCAAGGCGTTGCTCAGTAGTGAGGCACTAAAACGGCTAATTGAAAAAATAATTGGTAAATATTAGAAGGGATTAATTTTAAAGTGTTGTAACATTTTTTTCATAGTGCGGCATGCCACTCTTACGTGTAAACGTAACACGCTTACTTTCTAGGCTGTATGATATTAAGAGGAAATTACACAGTAAAATTAAATTAAAAATCTTAACCCACGAATACAGACGGCGGTCTTATCACTAAAAGTGATTTTCCAGACAACCTGTGGATGGACTGGAACAATATATTAGGATTTTTAATGTTTATTTTTTGAAAAAAAAAGTTTCCTAAAAGAATTTATTATTTCATTGGTGGCGCTAGTTAGCACCCCCAGCGCCTTAATTTATTTGTGGTCACTTCAAAATTTATTTTAAACTAGCTGACCCAGAACTTCGTATCGCCTAACAGTTGATTCTTTATTTTTGTTGTTATTTTTCTCTCCGTTAAAACCATCCTTGTACTTCAAGGAGTATTCTAAAAAAAGAATCAGCGAAATCGGTTTAGCTGCTCTCCAGATTTGCGCTTACCAACCAACACATTCAGCGACTCATTTTTATATTATAGATGGGTCCTAAGATAACTACTATAATCTTAACAGAAACGCGAAAGCCACGCACGGCAAACTGTGCCTGGCTAGTTCTCAAGGTCGCTCCTCGCGTTACTTTATCTCCATGTAAATCAGTGTTCGAGCAGTTTCACTGTATTGATTGTAACATAAACAAGGTGGGCAATAAAATAAACACTAGTGATGTAATGGGATGTATGGGATAGCCTATACGCCGTCACTGCGGGAAGTAAATAGAAGCATGCGCTGCGAATAAGTTACAACTTACGATGTAGGGTTTACAAAATATTTATCTCTGAAATTACCATTTGATTAAAATTGCAGTTACTTTCTCTATTATCTTTCGTAACAGATTAGTTGATATTAATAAACGGCAAAATTTAGATTTGTAAGCATTTTAATGTATTTTATTTTTTGGTGTGTAAGAATTCTGATCTAATTAGAAAAAAATTAACGATACTTTTGATACTTTAGGAGCCATTAATTGAGAACGGAGAGGCGACATTGTACTTAGTTAAATATTAAACGGGTCAAATGGCGATTATTTATTAAGTAAAGGGTAATATATCTGGAATAATCGCGTTTAGAGTCATTTCATATCAATTTCCGTAGTAGACTAGAATCGCGCTAGTCATCAAAAAAGTATATTAAATTTATTGAATTAAAAACACTTGGAAGACAAAGATGTCTAGTAATAAAATAATGTTAACGGGGCCGATCATATCTAGTGTATTGTAACTTTAACTTCAAAACTCTGTCAAAGTATTATTTCTTAATGATTCGCGATACTCATACATTAAACGGGTCCAATCGCGATTATTTATTAGTTAAAACGTAATTACCTTATTTCCCGACGTTTCGGCAGCGTTACAGTTGCCGTGGTCTCGGGTAGACTGAAGTGGCGAGTACAGTCAATTATTGTGGGTAGTCACTATTATTTTTTCTCAGCTGGCCGACACACAACTGGCAATTGTATCGCTGCCGGAACGGAGAGAAATAAGTTAATTACGTTTTACTTAATAAATAATCGCGATTTGACCCGTTTAATATAAAACTATGTTAATTAAGTAAAAATCTATTTTTAAAAACAATAAAAGTGTTTCATTGTTAATTTTTTCTCAAGATAATCTATTAATTGTGTAACTATCAGCTTTGACGTTCATTAAGTTTTTTTTCACTATAAAAACAACAACAAACGCAAAAACAAAAACACTGAATAACATTTTACTTGACTTTGAATGAATGAAAAATTCTTTATTGCACTAAAACAAATTTGTACAAAGGCGAGCTTAATACTAGATAGTATTTTCTTCCAGCTAACCCACGACATGTAACATAACAAAAGTCTGTAGCAGTAGTGGGCCTCGAGATAAACACGTTATGGTTTTAGGTGGTCCGAATCCCCTCAACCTGTACCTACTCTCTCTTTTCTCTTTAACCTTAGTTTTTAAAATGTCGAAAGCATTTATGGTTTATTTGCTGACAGTAAGTATTTGGCATGTAAGTACGCATTAAATAAGAAAGGTATGTTGTCGGTTAAGTAACAATTAAAAAGCTGTCTACAAATAAATTGTCGAGACAATTGCTCGGTGTCAATAAAACTGTGGTGTGCATACAATATGTCTGACAAGGTACAACGACTGCAATTATTTAAAAGATAAGCTGATATACCGAATTACTTTGAGGTTTCG